>CM017558.1:7138443-7443261 GCA_007844125.1 Sinonovacula constricta | reverse complement strand
TGCTACATGTCTACTGAATTATTCAACAGCATGCCATATTATGGACGGAGCTAGCACTATGTCAATAGGCCACGTAGCATTCAAACATACCGCTATACACGTATGTCCGCCTAAAGGGGCATCTCGTCGTTTTCGCATTACATTGCAAATATTTTGCCAGCCCCTCATCGTGTAGATTGCAGTCCCAATCGGAAAGAAATAATATGACAAAGCCTTTTATAGGGAGATATAAGGTGCGCCGATGGTTCTATCTAGAAATTTCCTTTGTAGATGTAGCAGTAGAGGCCGCAATAGCTCAGGTGGTAGAGCGTCGGCTTGCGGATCGGGAGGTCGCGGGTTCAAACCTCGGCAGGGTCAAACCAAAGGCTTTAATGTTGGTAGTAGTGGCTTCCCTCCTAACGCTCGCGTCTAAGGGGACAGCATTACGCCTGACTCGTCGGTGTCAGCATACTTTACCGGCCTGGTTCAGTCCCTGGGCACCTTATAAGTGCCCCTGCGCTGTGATAAAAATGTCACTGCACAGTATCGGTAAAAAAAATGTTGAAGTAGACGAGACCGAAACAACGTTACATAACAATTATAGCCGCAATGTAAGCAAGCTCCAATTATGATTGGCAGTTAGTTTTCTACCATGTGATGTAGAGCGTGTATATTATATCTTAAACCACAACTGCAGTGGCAGCAACAGCAGCAGCAGTAGTATCAGAGGCAGCATAAGATGCAATAGCGATAGTACAGCGGCAAAATGATCATAAGAAGCGCCATTTATTATTTGTTTAGATTTATTCGTGAATATGGGTCATATGATATTACAATGTCACTCAGTCACACATTATAAACAATTATAAGAATCATCACAGATAGATTTAACTTGATAACAATAAAAACACTCTTTTTTCACAGATAAGCTTCCTTAAATAAAACACATTTTAGATATAAAGAACTCTATTTACAGATAAATATAAATCACTCTTATCACAGTCAACGTGACATGACAAAATAAAAAACTCTTATCAAAGATAACTTAATATGACAATATCGATTATTCTAAGCACAGATAATTTAACATGACAATATAGATTATTCTAATCACAGATAACTTAATATGACAATATCGATTATTTTAATCACAGATAACTTAACATGACAATGTAGGATGGGATAGGATTTGCAGGCATTTTTGCCGATACTGTGCAGCGACATTTCTAACATTATAGCACAGGGGCACATTTATGGTGCCCAGGGACTGAACCCGGCCTTTCCGATCCGCAAGCCGACGCTCTACCACCTGAGCTATTGCGGCTGGTGAGCATGACAATATAGATTTTTCTAATCATAGATAACTTAACATGACAATATAGATTTTTCTAATCACAGATAACTTAACATGACAATATAGATTTTTCTAATCACAGATAACTTAACATGACAATATATATTATTCTAATCACAGATAACTTAACATGACAATATAAATCAAGCTTATCACCGCATTACCAATAAATAAATTAAATAATCATTTAAGTAGTTAATGCAAGTTGAATAAACTAGTGACTGTACGATATATATTAAATCACAAAAACACTGTCATGTATAACACAATATAGCACATTCAAAGTCTTATGACTAATTTCCCATCCATTGGAGTCTTTGCAGCAACAGCAATTTCACCAGGGATCAATCCAATGGAGTCCTTGCAGCAAAAACAACTTTACCAGGGCTCATCCATTGGAGTCTTTGCAGCAACAACAACTACATCAGGGAGCAATCCAATGGAGTCCTTGCAGCAACAACAACTTTACCAGGGCTCAATCCAATGGAGTCTTTGCAGCAACAACAATTTCATCAGGGATCAATCCAATGGAGTCTTTGCAGCAACAACAACTTTACCAGGGCTCAATCCAATGGAGTCTTTGCAGCAACAACAATTTCATCAGGGATCAATCCAATGGAGTCCTTGCAGCAACAACAACTTTACCAGGGCTCAATCCAATGGAGTCTTTGCAGCAACAACAATTTCATCAGGGATCAATCCAATGGAGTCCTTGCAGCAACAACAACTTTACCAGGGCTCAATCCAATGGAGTCTTTGCAGCAACAACAATTTCATCAGGGATCAATCCAATGGAGTCCTTGCAGTAATAACAACTTTACCAGGGCTCAATCCAATGAAGTCTTTGCAGCAACAACAATTTCATCAGGGATCAATCCAATGGAGTCCTTACAGCAAAAACAACTTTACCAGGGCTCATCCATTGGAGTCTTTGCAGCAACAACAACTTTATCAGGGAGCAATCCAATGGAGTCCTTACAGCAAAAACAACTTTACCAAGGCTCATCCATTGGAGTCTTTGCAGCAACAACAACTACATCAGGGAGCAATCCAATGGAGTCCTTGCAGCAACAACAACTTTACCAGGGCTCAATCCAATGGAGTCTTTGCAGCAACAACAATTTCATCAGGGATCAATCCAATGGAGTCCTTGCAGCAACAACAACTTTACCAGGGCTCAATCCAATGGAGTCTTTGCAGCAACAACAATTTCATCAGGGATCAATCCAATGGAGTCCTTGCAGTAATAACAACTTTACCAGGGCTCAATCCAATGAAGTCTTTGCAGCAACAACAATTTCATCAGGGATCAATCCAATGGAGTCCTTGCAGTAATAACAACTTTACCAGGGCTCAATCCAATGAAGTCTTTGCAGCAGCAACAATTTCATCAGGGATCAATCCAATGGAGTCCTTGCAGCAACAACAACTTTACCAGGGCTCAATCCAATGAAGTCTTTGCAGCAACAACAATTTCATCAGGGATCAATCCAATGGAGTCCTTGCAGCAACAACAACTTCATCAGGGATCAATCCAATGGAGTCCTTGCAGCAACAACAACTTCATCAGGGATCAATCCAATGGAGTCCTTGCAGCAACAACAACTTCACCAGGGACCAATCCAAAGGATTTCTTGCAGCAACAACAACTTTATCAGGAATAAATCCAATGGAGTCCTTCCAGCAACAACAACTTTATCAGGGAGCAATCCAATGGAGTCCATGCAGCAACAACAACCTCACCAGGGATCAATCCAATGGAGTCCTTCCAGCAACAACAACTTTACCAGGGATCAAAACGGCACTGCCGTTCCCGGATATACAGGTAACGTTACAATCAGCTACAAAATAAAGCCGACGGCAACAGAAGTAAAGGAATCATGTCCAGGGACACACTTTTTATTACTTGAATGGTAACGCAGGTTCATCATTTTGGGGTGGTGATTGTATATTTGTTAAATTATTCACCAGCATGCCCATCGTGTGGCCTACAATACCCAATCTGCCAATAGGTGTCGTGCTCTAGCATTATCCCATTTGAAACATCTCGGCTACTTTTCTTTCAGAAATAGACGGAAATAGAACGTGTGCTGAAAGGGTTGAAGATGATGCGAATGGCATTCTACATAACTGCACGTTTGTTCGCCAAAGGATCTTTCTATTTTTAAATTAAATACCAAATATATATCAGCCCTTCGACGCATGTGTCCATACCAAGACGATACGAAAACTTTAATTCACGCAAGGTCTGGCTGCTGGCATATTGTGCGCCGGTGCTTCTACCTAAATCTTTGTCTGTGGTCCTCCTTTATCTACAGCAATGCTGACCACTTCTAACATGCCCATAATAATATCCGTGCCATGAATGAGTTGAAGTAAAAACACGAACAACGGCAGCAACAAATCCTATATTGTGCCTATCAATGTATATAAAATAGTAGTGTTTTAATCTTTTACCGTCCCATATTTTAGGAAAAACGTCTTGCCATTAGTTCTCGCAAATATACTCTTTACGATTTGAAATTTTAAACACGTGTCTCGAACTTTGTCATGAGATTACTTATTACACTGCTAAGAAGTCTATTTAATGTATTTATATTTATATTTTGCTTCAGGTCCTAGCACCTTGCGACTTCTGGTTATTTCCTAAACTGAAAGAACTTTCAGCTGGAAACAAAACAACCGTGCCCAAGACCTGTCAAAAGCAGTAAATTGTATTGGAAAGCATTTGATAAATGGCGCAGACGACTGCAACTGTGTGTAGAGAGAGGAGACGAGTACTTTGAGGGACTGTAAAAAATAAACAGCATCAGACAATAAACATCAGAGATAATAAGGTAGTTTCATTATTTAATGAACACCCCTCGTAAGACACGTACGTTTGTTTCTGTGACGCACTTCCACCCCACCCTACCATACCATCCCCGAATGCTCATGATATTGAATTTATTTAACGACTTCGCTATATCCGAGAAGGACCGAGTAAACGTCTTTTGTTTACATAAACCGTAGCACAAACATCTTGGGGATATATCAAGGAATGACAGCATAGAAACATGATTATATTTGGTATAAAGCTTAACTAAAAGGGGCGTTTGTTTTTGTTTTGCTGTCTCTGAAATAGTACATCATAATGTGAATAACGTACTATGACTATGAAGCTAATTTAAAAAAATAATACAATTAATCGCAAAATTATAATTTTATGGCAAAAAAAAAATGAAAAGGTTTTCAAAGATTTAAATGCTGTTACCGACTATCAGCAAGAAATAAAATAAACTTGATAACAATTAATAACTTGGAATGAAACTGCAACACACATAGCAAACACCTCCTTTAATCATCTTTCCATAAACAGACAAAACAATTTATTCTAAAACGAAAAACCAATATAACTCCAGGCCGTAATATGTTGAAAGCATTTTAACCGGTTGCCAAGGCGTTCTCTTCCTTTTTAGGATATAGAAGCAGGTAGGTGGGACTGTACTGGGTTACTATTTGGATATTCGTGGTTCCTTTATAGGGAGATATATAAAGAGGCTGCTTTTGCTTTTCCTTAAATAAATATTGTTATTGAATGGAGTTCTTTTTCGTGATTGTTAGGAATTGGGTTCTTTTATATTGAACCAAGCTGGTCCTTAAGTTATACTTTGGTTAACCGATATTATTTGGAATATTTATCTGTGTTAGTGTTACTTTCAGCAATTTATGAACATGTTTATTTTGTCATTTACATACAAATGTCATTGTTCAGTTTGATTTGCTATTTCACTAAATCATAATGCATGTATTTATTTCAATCAATGGACATATTTAATTCATGCTTTCTCCTGTTTTAAGGGAAAGACACACTTTAAAAATATATTGAATGAACGACCGCTGTATTACTTAAGTGATAACAATATTATGGCACACGTAATATTTTATCAATGACATAATTTCATAATCAGTGAAGTACATTTATTAAAGGTAGAAAAAATGATAACAGAAATGTTAACATTTGTTTAATCCATGTATTATCAATGCACACTCCAGCAGCTCCAGACCAGCATGACATTCGGGGCTAGTAATTTTCAGTGAACGACCACATTGAATGGCGAACGATACACTATCTGAACTCACTTTATTTTGAACAGGTCACGATGGTATCTGACTAGTTATTTGGTAGATTAGGTCTACATTTTTTTCATCATCAAAGCTACATGTTTTATATTATGTCAGGGAATGTATGCAGGTAGGGCGAAGCGCGTTTTGATTTAATGCTTCTTTCAATTAAGCGATATGTAAACATTAAAGATACAATAGTACTGGAATATAGGTGTACACATATACGTAAACATAAATCTATACATTTAGATAGATAAAAAATGAATATTGAAAGAAATTATTCTTTCGTATTTCAGGTATCGATAACACTATTACCAACAGAAGTCGGCTTACAACTGTTGAAGGTTTACGGACATCAAAACAGTAGACACCAATCGGTACCAAAATGGCAGACGGAACAAAACTCCAGACGACGAAAACAGGGGACGCTACAGATCCATATTACGATTTGATAATGAACGAGGACCTCGCTAACAATAGGTGGCCAGAAATCATTGACGAACACAAACAGAACAAGAAACAGTCTCTGATGGTGCAGGTCATGACCAAGGCGGTATTTGACAAGCTTAAAGACCTGACGACCGAAAACGGATGGACCATAGCAAGGGCCATCAACACCGGTACATTGTATCCGAACTCGTTGGTGGGCTGCCATGCAGGTGATTTTGAATCCTATCGTATTTTCAAAGACATTTTCAACCCCGTCATCGAGAAATACCACACTGGTTACCTTCTTGATGGTTCCATGAAGCATGTCAATGATATGGATCCTGCCATGTTACAAGAAGATATATCAGACGAAGCCCGGAAGTGCATAGTCTCCACTAGAATCCGGTGCGCGCGCAACCTGATCATGTTTCCGCTTAACACAACAGGGAGTCTGCAGACAAGGTTAGAAATTGCGGATATGATGGAAACGGTGTTTCAAAGGCTTGGATGTAAAGAAACAACAAAAGACCTTTCCGGAACATTTGTCCGACATTCTGATATGACAGCGGATCAAGAAGCGCAACTCATTTCGGACCACCTGCTATTTAGAGGCAAGGACAAACTGCAAGCAGCGTCAGGTTATCACCAGTATTGGCCACATGGTCGAGGGATCTTCGTGTCTAATGACAGACGCTTCCTTGTCTGGATCAACGAGGGAGATCATCTTCGGATCATCAGCATTGACCAAGGAGGCGATGTTAAGGGTGTCTTGTCTCGGCTCCATCGTTCTGTCACCGCCATCGAGAGTCTACTCAAAGACATCAGCGGTCGTGACAACGTGTTTGTGAATGATTCGATACTTGGCATGATCACATGTTGTCCGTCTAATCTAGGCACAGGTCTGCGGGCTTCTGTCCATTGTCGGCTTCCAAAACTCATCAAGAAGTTTGGCCTGGAAAAGATTGACGAGTTTGTTCGTCCCATGCATTGCCAGGTTAGAGGAAGTATGGGAGAGCACTCCGAGGTTACCGACTACCTTGACGTGTCCAATTTGCGGCGACTTGGGCACACGGAGTATGACCTGACACAGGATATGATAAAGTGCGTAAACTACTTGGTTGAAATGGAGACAGAGCTTCAGTAGGCGGAATAGAGGCCGAGATTGACTTTCACTGTATTTAAACATGAGACACTAGCTGTTAAACAATTATCATTTATCATGTTTATTAAATTATATGCATAGGTATTCATATTTTTCATTATTTTTAACAAGACATGTTTTATTTATATGATGAGCTCGAGTTTAAGTTCGAGTAAATTGCTCATTGGTTAAGAATGTTTTATTTTTCTTTGTTATATTTATTTTGCATATTTACAAGCACATATTGTTAGAATATTTGTTTTTGCTGAGGTAATTCCTAGTTATTTAATAGTTTTGATTTAATAAAAGTCTTTCTAATGTTGTTTTTTCCCTTTGCAAATATTTAAACCTTTTGCTCATTGAGTACGCGTGTGAGGGTGCGTTCGAATGCAATCGCGCGGACTTGTATGCGTGTTGACATGCTAGTGTTCTAATAGCCCTCGAGATATTAACAAAAGTCTAGACTTAGCAAAGGGCCTGAACAAAGTAAGCAACTACTTAATTAAACTTAACTTATTTGTCTCCCTTCTCACTGACACGCATGATATTTTTTGCAACAAAAAATGCAAGACAATACAATCCCTTCACAATTACCATCTCGTTGTCTCCGGCTTTTAAGATATATACCGCAATCTGTTACTTTAGATTAATTATTTCCGCTATTAATTAACGCGTTATTTTCTTAGGTTTTATCATATAATATACATATTGATAAAACATACGATTCCAGACCTCATTTTTGCAAATTGCCAATTTTGTATTCTGTTGATTTTAAAAAACAAACACTCGACCTTTAAGATCATGTCCGGCAGTTGATCGTCAATTTAATCACAAATAGCTTTTTTTTTTCGTAAAGTAAATCAAATATAAATAAAATATATTTCACAAATTCAATCCCTCAACCCCCACCCCCACCCCCACCCCTACCCTTTCCCCCTCAGAAAAGGAAAATTGGCAGTTCGAGTATAAGAGGTTAGCATGTAACCATCGAACATCCAGAAAGTGCTACAAAGCCGCCGTTCATAAATATTATTCGTTTAACGTGACTACATCCGGAAATACCTCCATTTATTTCTTAGAGAACTAAATTTCCACGTGACCTTCAGTTCATCCCTGCCAGCGACAAAACAATGACAATTTTATGAACGAGATTTGATCGAGAAAATGATATCTTTATAAAGTTTTTAAACTGTTTATGCTAATATGGTTTTATTTTTGTGATTAAGTCTGAGATGATAAAATTCAAAAATGAATTGTTTTGATCTTTATAAATTTTAAATGCGGAACATTCCTTTACATTGACTCCGATATTGCTGAGTGATCTTCACTTTGAAACCTTACGGGGTTCTTTACATTCCTTACATAGCGGATTTTATCGTGAAAAAAAAACTTCCAAAAAAGAAAGAAAAAAACTTCCAAAAAAGAAGAATAGTACAAGAACTTGGCGGGGACCAGTTTTTAGTTTATTAAGCTGCACAAGGCGTTATGTGAAATTTGAACTGAAGGTGTTGTCCGACAGTTTGCTTTAATAAAAACTAGGGATGTCAAAGGATACTGTATTCTATATCCGGGTATAAATCTTAGTTAATTCTGATGTTGCAGTCGGATGTGTGTGTGTGTGTGGGCTGGGGGGGGGGATCAAAATTTCCATAGGCATAGGCACTTCATTTTAATAATTAATGAAATCCGAACAATAAAACACGTTTAGTAATTTTAATTCACAATAAAATGAATACATCAAACATATATCTGATCAAAGAAAACATGCGTACATGCGTCACATCAACTTGCAGTAGTACATTTTGCGTTGGATTTGTCTACGGACCTCACACAATGTCGCCAAACATCGGACTGAAGATTGGAAGGCATAACTAATGATTTGTTTAGGAAGTGGATGTGAATAAGTCAAGATCACCGTAATCGAATGAAAACATAATAAATTCATCAATTCATTTATACAATCCAAACGGACTTAATTAAACATGAGTACCTGATCTTTGCCGACAAACCTGTTAATTGTCTACATAATTGTAGCTCTATCTCTTCTTAATAAAGCTGAACTAACAAAATTAAAGATAATAATCCTTAATCAAAAAGAATAAATAAGTTATAGCTTCAAACAATGGTTGTTAATTGGCAAATTATTATACATAAGCTTTAGCACATTTCTAAAACTGTGAAGTTCATCAAGAAAATTAAAGATAGTATTCGCTAAACAAAATGGATCAGTAGAAGCTTCAAACGTTAGCGGCTAATTAGCATGTTATTATACATACCATCATGCTTTATCACATTTCTAAAACTGTGAAGCCAAATATACAATACTGCGTGTCACCCCCTGTCACCACCTGTCGATAATCCGTTACACCTGCGTATGTGTGAAATCACACTGACACGACAGCAGAAAGATAACTTAGCAAAATGGCCAAAACATTTAATTAAATGTTTAAAATATTTCATTTTTAAGCGAATATCCGGATACCAAAGTCGATTCGGATATCCGACGATTCGGACGGATATCCGGATATCCGTTGACATCCCTAATAAAAACCATGTGAACATTTCTTACCCTTTTTGGGGGGAAATGTAGACATTATTTCTTCCTAAACCCATTCACTTCATCTTAGTGAACACGATTTTAAACAATACTTTAATTGTAAGATAGTCCAGGTCATGAAAAAATCGATTTTTATGTCTTCTTTTCCAAGTCTTTAAATTAGCATAATGCTTAGAAATAGATATCGACATCTCAATGAATTACCCGGATGATGCTAAAACGTGATCTCAAAAGTCAGTGGTCACGTGGTTTTATTAATTTATAAAATGACTGACTGTGCTTGATGGCTTAGGTAGGAAAAACATGTTTGCATGGAGGAGTGACGTGTTATGCTTCACTTTTCTCTGTAAGATGTAGGACATCAATAAACATAATTTAACAACAATTTATTTGGATGTTTAAGAGAGAGAAAATGACCCAAACTGTTGGATACCATCTTTGACGCAGCAGTTCCTTAATAACAATAATAATGATAATAATAATAATGATAATAATAATAATAATGACGACGATGACGATATCGATGATGATGATGATGATGATGATGATGATGATGATGATGATGATGATGATGATGATGATATAACATCTTAATTTAACTCATAAGTTATGCACGTACACAGATATATATTCATCTTTTCTAACAGAGGCATTCGACAATAATGCCAGTACAAAAACAAACAAATAAACAAACAAAAAACAACAATACACAACAAAAACAACAGCAAAAAATATTGATTGTAATTTGAGTCTAAATGAAGGCATGAATAAAGCAACAAGCAATTTGCGTATATAGTTTCTATGCATTATAGCAAAAGTCACGTAGTAATATAATTTAAATAAAAGGCATAAGAAGCAAATTATTTTCCCTTGGACGGACAAAATCTCCGCAAGGTGTCGCAGTAGTTGTTACACGTGAATAACTTGTAACTAGCCAGGTGATAAGTCAATCATCTTTGGGCATCCGACACGTTAACAGTGCTATTTTTATCAGAATGATTGATGGGTGATCTGTGTTTACTAATGTATATTTAAACATGTTAAAGTTGAAACAATGGTAAACGACGTGATAGTAAGTTATGTGCATCAAATTGAATAACAGTTTGTAAGACGATAAATAATTATGCAGAAAGTAATATGTGAATGGCATTGTGATTTATGTATGATATGTATGTCACGCAGTCGGTGGCCCGAAGAGCTCGTTTCCGAATTCCAGTTATATATTAAATTTGAAGTTTGTGTTTGGTGTTTGTCTTCCTTCGGATAGAAGTAAGTGAATTATATTTGGTTGGTAGGTTGTTTGGTTAGTTTGTTGGTGGGTAAATCGGCCCACTAACGATCTACCAGTATGCGAAGACGGTGTTCACTTGAATAACATAAAGCGCTGCCTTTGCTGTGAATAACATGACATGTCCACCTGACATGAGACCCGACACCTGGTCACGTTATCCTTATACGGGGTCAACCAGTAGTAGAGCTACAGTTGTAGGATTACATTTTCTTGAGGCTAAGCAAAGAAAGCAAAACACTGAATTTATAATAGTTTATGTCGCGTCCCGGGTTCGAATCCGGGGCCTACCCTACATGTACTCGACTATCTAATGGTTTCGCTAACAGGTGCGGTAACGTGTCTTCGAAAGGCGGCTTAATCACGCGCGGAATTAGTTCATGCAAACGGACTCGACAAGAACCATTAGTCATTTCTGACAGATCTATCATTGTGTGGCGCATTGAAACGTTTCCGCTTTATTTAAATTGGCCCTTTAGGTCTTGCAAAAAAAAGGAAATCATTCATCACAGTACAATTTTCCAGAATGTGCTAAAACATTTTTTGCTGAGCGTAGATAGACCAGCTATGTGTAGTTGTTTGTTATTGCTTGTTTTTAAAATACATCACAGTGAACAGTGATGGTCATCATAGCGACTTTGGTGAAGGAAGAACCAAAACAAATGTCTGGGTAGAACCACCGGCGCACCGCAGGTCCTTACGCCCCAGGAAGACGTTACCATTTTGTCCCCCTAATGTTTAGTTACTCGAAGATATCGTTCGCAAGGCGTGTTCCCACTTTGCCATTTTTTTTTCGGAGAAAGTGGGACTGTGTTGGGAGATGGGCGAAAGATAAGGCGAAAAAGAGCGTTAGCAAAGTGAACATTAATGGTGATTTGATGGTGTTTGTTGATTTTTCATAACTTTGCACCGATTCAAGTTCTGACCCTATTGGCAAGGTCCCGCTAACTATTAGTGGAGGAAAAATGCCTATGACATTTTAGTCATTAATTTGTGTCTTTAGTTCTAGTATTTTAATTATTGTAAACCTAAGTAATACGAGTTAAAATATCGCATAAGATTTAAACATGTATTTAAATTTGATCTTATTAAGCTAGATTGGTGTACCAAGTACAATTTAAAGGTAAACTGGTAGATGTTAATTTGACGTGAAACATAATATAGAACTAAAGTTGAAAATCGTATCGTGTCATTTATATATTGAATAGCCATTCATTTTATACAAAGTTGTTTTATAAAAAAAGTACTTTAAATGCAGAAGTAAATTTAGAATAAAATCAGCAGGTAAATATACTGCACTGCTTGATATCTGTAGAAAGATAAGGTGAAAATGTATTTGTAAATGCGTGAAACTGTTCTTTGGCTCCTGAGCCAGAGACATTTGAAAGTTTAATTTCAGAGCAAGAGTCCATTGTACACGTCATGACAGTTGGATATCAGTGCAGGCGACCACTGTACACGTCATGACAGTTTGATATCAGTGCAGGTGACCACTGTACACGTCATGACAGTTTGATATCAGTGCAGGGGACCATTGTACACGTCATGACAGTTTGATATCAGTGCAGGGGACCATTGTACACGTCATGACCGTTTGATATCAGTGCAGGGGACCATTGTACACGTCATGACAGTTTGATATCAGTGCAGGTGACCATTGTACACGTCATGACAGTTTGATATCAGTGCAGGGGACCATTGTACACGTCATGACAGTTTGATATCAGTGCAGGTTACCACTGTACACGTCATGACAGTTTGATATCAGTGCAGGTGACCATTGTACACGTCATGACAGTTTGATATCATTGCAGGCGACCACTGTACACGTCATGACAGTTTGATATCAGTGCAGGTTACCACTGTACACGTCATGACAGTTTGATATCAGTGCAGGGGACCACTGTACACGTCATGACAGTTTGATATCAGTGCAGGGGACCATTGTACACGTCATGACAGTTTGATATTGGTGCAGGCGACCATTGTACACGTCATGACAGTTTGATATCAGTGCAGGTTACCACTGTACACGTCATGACAGTTTGATATCAGTGCAGGCGATCACTGTACACGTCATGACAGTTTGATATTGGTGCAGGCGACCATTGTACACGTCATGACAGTTTGATATCATTGCAGGCGATCACTGTACACGTCATGACAGTTTGATATCAGTGCAGGCGACCACTGTACACGTCATGAAAGTTTGATATTGGTGCAGGCGACCACTGTACACGTCATGAAAGTTTGATATCAGTGCAGGCGACCACTGTACACGTCATGACAGTTTGATATCAGTGCAGGCGATCACTGTACACGTCATGAAAGTTTGATATCAGTGCAGGCGACCACTGTACACGTCATGACAGTTTGATATCAGTGCAGGCGATCACTGTACACGTCATGACAGTTTGATATTGGTGCAGGCGACCATTGTACACGTCATGACAGTTTGATATCATTGCAGGCGACCACTGTACACGTCATGTCAGTTTGATATCGGTGCAGGCGACCACTGAACACGTCATGACAGTTTGATATCGGTGCAGGAGACCACTGTACACGTCATGAAAGTTTGTTATCAGTGCAGGCGATCACTGTACACGTCATGAAAATGTGATTTCAGAGCATGAGACCATTGTACACGTCATGACAGTTTGATACCGGTGCAGGCGACCACTGTACACGTCATGAAAGTTTGATATTGGTGCAGGCGACCACTGTACACGCCATGAAAGTTTGATATCAGTGCAGGCGACCACTGTACACGTCATGAAAGTTTGATATCAGTGCAGGCGATCACTGTACACGCCATGAAAGTTTGATATCAGTGCAGGCGACCACTGTACACGCCATGAAAGTTTGATATCAGTGCAGGCGACCACTGTACACGTCATGACAGTTTGATATCAGTGCAGGCGATCACTGTACACGTCATGACAGTTTGATATTGGTGCAGGCGACCATTGTACACGTCATGACAGTTTGATATCATTGCAGGCGATCACTGTACACGTCATGACAGTTTGATATCAGTGCAGGCGACCACTGTACACGTCATGAAAGTTTGATATTGGTGCAGGCGACCACTGTACACGTCATGAAAGTTTGATATCAGTGCAGGCGACCACTGTACACGTCATGACAGTTTGATATCAGTGCAGGCGATCACTGTACACGTCATGACAGTTTGATATTGGTGCAGGCGACCATTGTACACGTCATGACAGTTTGATATCATTGCAGGCGATCACTGTACACGTCATGACAGTTTGATATCGGTGCAGGCGACCACTGTACACGTCATGACAGTTTGATATCGGTGCAGGAGACCACTGTACACGTCATGAAAGTTTGTTATCAGTGCAGGCGATCACTGTACACGTCATGAAAATGTGATTTCAGAGCATGAGACCATTGTACACGTCATGACAGTTTGATACCGGTGCAGGCGACCACTGTACACGTCATGAAAGTTTGATATTGGTGCAGGCGACCACTGTACACGCCATGACAGTTTGATATCAGTGCAGGCGACCACTGTACACGTCATGACAGTTTGATATCAGTGCAGGCGACCACTGTACACGCCATGAAAGTTTGATATCAGTGCAGGCGACCACTGTACACGTCATGAAAGTTTGATATCAGTGCAGGCGATCACTGTACACGCCATGAAAGTTTGATATCAGTGCAGGCGACCACTGTACACGCCATGAAAGTTTGATATCAGTGCAGGCGATCACTGTACACGTCATGACAGTTTGATATCAGTGCAGGCGATCACTGTACACGCCATGAAAGTTTGATATCAGTGCAGGCGACCACTGTACACGTCATGACAGTTTGATATCAGTGCAGGCGATCACTGTACACGCCATGAAAGTTTGATATCAGTGCAGGCGACCACTGTACACGCCATGAAAGTTTGATATCAGTGCAGGCGATCACTGTACACGTCATGACAGTTTGATATCAGTGCAGGCGATCACTGTACACGTCATGAAAGTTTGATTTCAGAGCAAGAGACATTTGCACACATTATGAAAGTTTAATGTCAGATAATCTGAAAATGTCAGGTTGATGTAATGACAGTGTAAGTACTTGTTGTTGTTGTTTTTACATTTTTATTAATACTTTGTTCTTGTTGTTTTTGTTTGAATGACATTGGTAAATAATCAAAACACTATTATTTTAAAGCGACTTGGTTACGCTATGTCAAATTAGCAAATTTATTAGATCACAATAATGTATGTATTATGTTATATGTGACAATGTTGTCCTTCAATATGTGTTGTCGTAAGGGGAAACAAAAGCGTCGCGACGCTTTTGAACTCATTTATTTCAATTGTAGACATTTGAAGGTCAGCAACACTTTTCTTGACTTATATGTTGTTATTCCCTCTATCTTTTAGTAATGAAGTAAATTTAATTATTATTGTTCTCATTAAATAATTATTTGTTTATGTGTATGACAAATATTTATTTTTTTCGTTTACTGAATTTGACTAATGTACAAATATATACACGAATTGAAATATTTCTCTACCAATAATTAGCTGGGCGTCGCCAATGTGACCATACTTGTGCCTGTGTGATGTAAGACAAAACAAAACTAATGCAATGGTTGGCTCGAGTGTGACAATAATTTAAATACATAATAAGTGCTTATATAGTCAACTTAATTATTGTATTAATAAAATACTAATTTGTGCATATGGAGAACTCAAACATATTTTTCTTTTTCCGTTTGTTGAATTTGTATGATGAGCCAGACGCGTTTGTTTACAAATTAAGAAATAAACTAAAGACAAACAATAAATATTACACTCGGTCGGCTCGATAGTGACGCAATAATTTACATATAACTTTACAAATAAAGTGCTAATGAAGTCAATTTAATTATTGTACTTATTTGATACTGATTTTTGTATGTGAAATTTTTTTCGTTTGCTGCATTTGTATTAAAGACTAGAGGTTTTCGTTTACGAATTAGAAAATAATATAAAATAAAGCAATAACCAGTATACTCGGTCAGCTTGATAGTGATACAATAATTTAAAACATATGAAGTGTTGATTCTAAGGTTTAATGTTTAATGTATCTACGTGAAACTGTGACCAAATATCTTTTAAGAATTTCTGATTAATTGTTAGAGAAAACTGTTCAATCTTTATTACATGTGCGAGTGAAAAAAGTTCGGTATAACAGAAGTTTTAATTTTTTATGAAATGCTAAATAAATTGTAACATCAATTATCTATAACTTAAATTCCTAGGTGTATAAAATATTTGTTATGTCACCTTAACCTAGACATCAAAGAAGAAGCGCTCTCAATTGTTCAATGTTAAGCAATTCTAACAACGTTAAAACATTATTTTACTGTATTCAGTCTGATAGATGTTCTATTGCCCCATTGTTACCATATCACAGATCCGTTGTCTTCTCTGTTTGAAAATGGATTGTTAAAAGCGAAAAAAAAAAAATGTAATATGTTAAAATTCTTTTTATGTCAAATTAATGTATCAATTGAACATCTATTTTTTTCAACTCTGATTTATTAGTCTTTTTGTCCTTGCAAATGATATAAAAATCTGCAAAAGCAGCAACAACAACAAACTATTGTCAGAGACATAAAACGTGAATTTTTATTGTAAGGTATGTTCTGTATCGAAGATCATATGTATGTTAATTAGCGGCATGTTAATTCTGTATATGCGTTCTTTTGCTGCTGTTTAACCTGTAGAATAGTTAAAATGTAACATCATGGCGATGATAAAGATTAAGAAGAAAACAAAATCAGTATCTTACAGTATTTAATGTACCAATTATTTTAGTGAGTCATTCAACTTAAGTGAATCCAATAAGTGGCACTTGAGATCCCCGACTTGTAACTCATCAGCCACACGCCTTTTGGGTTAGAGTCCTGCTTGGGACGAGAGCGTTCGTGATTGTTTGTTTTCTGCTTTTCTGCGATGCGCCGGTGGTTCTACTAGAGATAAGTGCGGTGTCTTCCTCGATCAATAATTAGCTGGACTTCGCCAATATGAACATTAATTATGCTTGTGCGATGTTCAAATAACTCTTCTAATTTGCCTGATTGACTTATGCTCATTCGTGCAAGAGAAAACATGTGTAAGGAGAAAGGTGATGAGTCGCTTATATTTCTACCTCTGCAGTCGTTACCTCTTCCCGAACGCCGACGCCCCCCCCCCCCCCCCCACACACACACACTCCCTCCGAGAAGTCTTGTCCCGATACTTGTTCTTGCAGCAAGGTTGGTTTGAAGTCCTTAGATTTCTTCCTCTGCGGTCATTACAATAGAAGTTACAGTTCTTCCTTGAACATTATTGGCGGTTATTATTTGCTTTTGTGTTGTTGTTTTTTGTGTTTTTTTATGTGTTTTTTTTTTCAAAAAGACAGGAATTGAGAAAAAACAACAGTTTAATTAGCACATAGCCACGTTTACAGAAAATTGACAATAAAACATTGTTAAAACATCGTTAAAGTTTCCTTGGTTCTAGGACGTTCAGTTCACGGTTCCGTCTGTAGAATATAAATCTTTGAAAAAGGCGTCTGTTAGACAAATAAAATCTTTTTGTGTGGAATATTCCAGAATCATGTAAAATATATTACACGTGTATTTAATTCAGACATTGCACGTTAATTCGTGTGCCATACTCCAGTGTCTTTTTTTCTATACCAATTGAATATAAAGTCTGACAGCTGGTTTGACTTATATCTTATATTGACAACATTATATTGTTTTGGTTTGGTTCTGTTTATGTTGCGTTTGGATCCGTATACACAAATAAGCCACGCTTAGCACTAAATGTAACAGGATCAGAAAATGTGAGCATCCGCCGGGAACTGAACCAGGAGTCTCCAGAGTCCTCTGGGCTCTGTGAACAAATCAACAAGTGCAGCTACTACATTTTCCATTTGTTATAAAATCATTTTTACATTAAACCGCCGTCAGGTACAGTTTATAAATATATAGATCTACAACTTGTAAATTGCAGAGTAAAAATAATAAAAACAAACGATCACTAAACAAAAATTTTGTTTGTAAAGTATCACTATTGTTGTGTGTATTCAGCAAAGTTTCCTTTTTACAGTTTTTTTTCTTATTTTTTTGTGTCAGTTTAAGTTATATGCACAGTAAGTGCAATAAATAAATATTGTACGAAAATTTAAAAAAAAAAAAACTCGTTCGAAAACTTATTTAACAAAATAAATATTGAGATTATCCGAAATTCCGTACTCTGGGCGTCCACAGGCGATAACGGTGATTTTGTATACGCTGTAACAGACTTTGGAAGGATTCTGTTTGAAGCAAATGAATCTTTGACATAGCGTCTGATGTTTTACGAATGTCAATATAAATATCCGGGCTTAAATTCAGGTGCCGAGACATGCACTTCCGGTGAAATACGAAACTACGTCCCATTATGGCGCCAAAGTCATGCATGATGTGGGTGGAGTACATGCCATTAACGCTGACATGGTCCACATCGGAGTTCCCCTCGGACACATACATGGAACGGAATGTCGCAAATGGGAATAAAATTGGGTCTCGTCTCAGCACGATGTTTGAAATTATCGCCCTTGTCTCTGTAAGCGTGCTAACGAGAGTCAAGGAACAAGATCCGCCATCTTTGTATCGAAGATGAAGTGTTAACTTATCAATGTCAATATGAGCGTCAGTGATTGAAGCATATGGCCTAATTACTGTAGGGTCGGTCTGGCCAATGATAACCGATGACCCGAAAGGGATCCAATCTACTCCTTCAGGCGGAACCGGAAGTAGGCGTGCGTTTCCGTCTTGATACAGAACGAACACTTGAGCGTAGCCTGAGTTCCAAGGAATGGGTCTGTAAATCCGGAAGTAGGAAGCATTGTGGTAGGTGGCGCCACTAGACAGATGAATGGACATAGAATCAGGATTAAGCCACCAAAAGTCACTGAAAACTGCTTCCACTATGACATTGTCGTCCTTGTGAATTGTCATTACTTGATCAGCCAACATCGGACGGCGTTCCAAGAATAAGAAGTCGATAACAAGAGGGACGCTGGAGTTAGATGAAATCTTGATCAGAATAAGGTTATAGTCTTTGTCGGTCCACATGAAATCCTTTGTGTTCCACTCCGTGTCCAATTTATGAGGGGTCGCCAACTTTAACTCCGGTTCGGACAAGCCGGGATACCGACCCTTGAAATTCATCGTCAGACGCACGTTTGACTGCAACTCTTTGAACTTCATCTTTAAAATCGTTCCCATGTCACTGTCTATGATTCCTTTGGACTTTCCTTCAAGCTCAAACTGAACCATGAGTAACAGGGAAATTTTCGAAAACTTGTCCTGTCCTTGGCCGATGTACACACTGGCTTTATCGTTGGAGAATCTGTCCTGGGTATTCGAGGAGAGCTGGACGTCGTGGAACGTCCAATAGATAGGCGAGAGATGTGGGCATCCGGTGTTGTTCTCTGCGCGCCAATTTGAAAACGCCTTATACTGGGGCAGGGCAGCTGTGATTTCATATTCCTGTACACTTGGATTGAAGATAGGAATATTTATATTGTCCACCTCTGGACAGACCGTTTTGTACGACTCTTGGACGATGAACGAAGCATCTGTTATGTCTTGGTTAAACCGGAAGTTAAAGTTTTGGTCTGGCACACAGGTCAACTCACAAGAGAAGATATCATCATTTATCAAAGGGTCGATTACCTCAAGGTCGATCTTGTCGATAGCTATACCGTCTGCAGTACCATTGAACTTGACCTGCAAATATTATGTCGTAAATCAATGTCGTAAAATAAAAAAACCAAAACACCAAACTTTACGGTGCGGATAACGAACAGTTAATGATAATGGATGTATGGAGGTAAGGTCGGTATCGTGGCAGTTTCGTATTATTGACAAGTAAGACAGTAAGTAATCATGTACAAACATTCATATTGCTTCATATTTTCACGATTCCACTTTGATGGAATTTACTATTTGGCATAAATCTGTAAAGATAAAATTTATTACCTGTTACATTTTTGGTAAACACTTTTGTTATTTTTCTATTATTTTGTTCTATAACAAACATCCATTTTAAGGCAATGTAAAATTTATTTGACAATTTATTTGAAATTATATATCGGGTAATTAACGTTCTTGTCGAACAAATATTTGTATTATTTTCGTTAAATTTTAATTTAAACTTATTGCTCCCAAATAGTTAAAATATTGCAAGAACGTTCTCAATGCCAAACACAGATGAGCAGCTGGCTTTATAAGTTGTCATAAATAACCATTTTTTAATTATTACTTATACTTATGCATTTTAAACTTAATTACCTAAATCATAATTTTTACAAGAAATATCGCAGCTACTACTCACTTTGACCGTATGCCAGCCAATGGCGAGGGTAGGAACCCGTGGGAATGTTCCGGTGGACATGAAGTTGTTCCAATCGTGGTTCTCACTGCGCGGGGTCTCAAAAATCCCCATGGGGGCGTTGTCTATAGATACAATCACAGTCTCGCTGTTGTTGCCATTGGAGAACCGGAAGTCGTGCACCATCACCTCACTGCTTTTGCGCAGACAGAAGTTTAGTGTCAGGCTTTGTTCCGGCTCCAGGATTACTGCTTTCCCGTTGGACGCGTGGGAAAGGTCCCAGACAGGGTGGTTGTCCCGGTTACGCTTGAAGTCAGCCTGCATCGTCATTACCTTGGCCTCGATGGTGTTCCAGTTAGCCAGACATAGTGTCAGGGCGGTGAATGTTATTATTGGGTGCATGCTGATCTGGAAATAGGTCAAAATTCTGTTTTAAATAAAACATTTATGAGATGAAGGAAAAATAATTAATTACATACTTTAAAGAACAGTTTTGTGCAAGAGAAATTTAACTAAAAGGCTTTTACAGAAACACCGCATGTTACGCTTGTCCTCGGAGACCGCAGGACCGAGTGGTAAATGATTTATAATCTCTCAAACACTTTGGAGTTTTGAGTCCCCAAAATGCATACTTTAGACGTGCCTTAGTGGTTCTGCTTAAATGCTCTGTTAGTATCACCTTCAAGTGGATCTGCCTAATATAATTTTGCCATCATAGTTCAGTGGATCTGACTAAATATTTTTCTACAATCATTTTTCATTGTATCTGCCTAAATATTTTTCCACAATCATTTTTCATTGTATCTGCCTAAATATTCTTCCACAATCATTTTTCAGTGTTTCTGCCTAAATATTCTTCTACAATCATTCAGTGTATCTGCCTAAATATTCTTCTACAATCATCTTGAAAATTATCTTTCAGTGTATCTGCCTAAAAATCTTTTTCAATCGCCTTTCACTAAATTTGCTTAAATATTGTTCAAGAATCGACTTTCATTGGACTTGCCTAAATATTATGGAATATTTCAAACTGACGGATGGAAATGGACATAATGGCTACTGTATTGTTGCGACTTATATGTCATAACAAACATTGATTTGCCTTTAAAATACAAACTCTGTGTATGTCATACGCGTTTTAATTCTGAAATGCAACATCTTTGTACGATGCGTATTATGTTTGTTTGTTTGTTTTTTGTTGTTCTTTTTGTTGTTGTTGTTTTTGTGTTACGCTGTTGATCTGGTTTATTGTATTATGTTTCTAGATTATTTTGTCATTGATGTAGTTTTGTTGTTTTGGTTGTTCGAAATATGAGTACTGAGCATAATCTTTTATCAGAAATAAATAAAATTTCGGTCGACATAATAAACATTCACATAAAACATTGCGATGCGCATAAATCTAAGACATAAATGCGCATGTAGGGTTGTGTTTGATAACCCAGTTTAGCACTATGCGACTTATATACAACCTTATCAGAGAGAACGAAACTAACGGACAGGTGCCTATATATCTCTTCTTTTCCCATAAAATATGGCTATCGTTTATTCATTTTTAACAATTTTCGTATAAAAATCAACTTTATTGCTGCATTTAGCCAGCCAACACCCTTTCAAATGAGCGACACAACGCTATAAAACAAGACCGATTTAGTCAGCTAAATAAAGATGTCGGTTGTTGTGAGTTTTTTTAGTTTTATTTAATCTTGTGGTTTTCACAGCCGTTATGACTTGTTTGCAAGACATCCCGTGTTCACACACAACCCTCTGTGATGAAGTATATATGTTTCTGATGCTCTTTACCACGAAATGTATTTGTCTGGATAATAAGAGACATTAGTGAAGAGTCTCCCCTGAATAATATTTGCATGCAAGCAGGCCCTTTTATTTGGATTACTTGGTTTTTATGGTTGTACTCTTTGGAGTGTATGTTGACTTGTATGCCTTTCTTGTGATACCAAGGTTAACCATCAGCAACAAACACTTCATTTTCATTTTCTTGTTTAAATAAAATATCTATAAGTATTTAAATGGATTTAAATCATTTGTACATTCAAAAGTAAGAATTTTCACTGTTTGCAATTCAAAACGGCACCATCTGAGTCCCACATTAAAGGGCCTACCTACTATCTGGACTTCCTCTGATATTATTTATCAAGGAAGGCAATTTCCATTTTACAAATGTTCCACTTTGTGTATCATTCATATCTTCTAGATTTCGTAAAAATGGGCTGAGTGAGGTGTTCCGAATGATTATCTAGCAATAGATACATTTAACTTTGTTTGCAGCTGTTAGAAGAATGTAAATGGATTTCTTACTCATGTGGCAGGCGAGGATTAACAACAAAGGAATAAAAAGGCCATTGTTTAAGGACCGGGACTCAGTGGCACTATTACACTTTATGTTAAATAATAGCCTTGTTCATACGAAACAGTACAGTAGCTATAGCCATTAAAGGTGGTCTGCCTACTTCATATACATCTATCTTGCCACTGTTTGTACGAATTCGGGCACAACATCTGCCGAAACGTATAGTTAAGTCTTACTCAATGCGCTTCTATACGCATATCACTTATACGATTTTATAAGTCATGAACACATCGTTCTAAATTTCTTTTATAATGATTCCCATTGTTTTCCATTCAATACACCAATTACATATTTTCTTGTAATTTTACACTAATGCGGTTTTTAGATTGATGACGTCATCGAATTTAATTTCATTTAATACAATCAATTATAAAACTCGTCCAGGAAATATTACAGTAAGCTCGCCACAGGCTCGCTTTCTATTACTTGTCCTGAACTCGTTTAATAAGTGTTTGTATTAAATGACAACTTCGTCAGATCCTCTTTATCTCTAAACCAAAACATAAGCAGAGAAAGAACTTCCGCTAAAAAATCGACGTCAAATTCCTTAAAGCTGGTACCCGATGGTTTGGACCACTATTTTTCTTAAAATAAAACAATAACAAAAAAATTGTAAATACCTGGAACAAATAAGCCGAAATGCTGAGATTCCTACATCTAGGTAAAAAGCAAAGTAAAAGGCCCCACTTGTCATTATAAGTACGTACTTCCTATCGGAGACACAATGTTATTTAAAAAATAAGAAAACCACGTGACCACTTTTGTTTGTTTTTTAGAACAAGTTATATCATTATCCAGGTAATCCGCAATGATGTGAACATCTATTTTTATATTTCTAGCACAAATTAGCTTCGCGCCTATTTAAAGAGTTAAAAATTAAAAATTAAACATTTAGAGCTATTTATTTTACAACTTTCACTGTCTTACAATTGGGGTAAGTTTCCAAATAAATATATAGTAGTTTATTTTAATGTAAGTTTTTGCAGAAAATATGCAACACCTCCCTCAATAAGAAATAAGTTATTATAACATGTTGTTGATATAATAAGACGTTTTGCTATCAATCTAAGCAATTAAGAGAAACAGTTTACATCTTGAAAAATAATTTTATACAAATACATAGTTTACATGGACGATTGTCTGTTTACAATTGCAATTGCTTATAACTCCGATAACCCGGATGATGACGTCATTCGTCCGCAAGGTAAACGGTCACGTGGTTTAGTCAAGAGACTTTGGTTTAAAAAAAGCAGATTATGCAACATAGGCAGAGATAGAAATTCCCTATTTGTGATGATGATTTAGCTAGTATTATACATTTTCACGCAGATCTACAGCACCAATGAACAGCATTTCGCGGGACCCTTTTAGAAAACAATAACATTTCCGTTTTTTCAATTATTTTTTTTAAATGGTCCAAAATTTGGGAGTCTCCTTTAAGACTTATTAAACCTGTGGCATTTTTGTCTAAATGAACAAAATATGTAAACAAAAGGATGTTTAAAAAAAACATAACATTCTAATCCATTCCGTTACACTTATAAAGCGATATATCTCCATAACAAAAGTGAAATAAAGTAGTGTCAGTTGGTACGTGTTACCATTCTTTCCTACAGGTGGTAACCTATAGTTTGCTTATACTTAATACAACTAACTTAACTTTTCTTCTCTTTAGGAAATTTTGATATAATTTCTGCATAAACTCTTATTTTAGTCTAAATTCGGATGATTTTGGACACAACCTTACTTGTTAGACATTTCAGACCGTGAAAAAATAGCTTCTAAATCTATAAATAACCACGAAGGGGAATTCCGCTTAAAATAGATACCGACGTCAGAGCGGAGTACCCACATGAACGTAATCTAAAAAAGGGATCACTTGGTTTTCTTTAATTAAAAAAAGCTAGCTGTTCTGAGTGGCTCAGATGGGAAATCCACGTTTGGAATGACGAGGGTGTGTTATATTTCTCTTGTCACATAGATGTAGGGCATCAATAGACATCAATTCGCGGTAATTTTTCAGATATCAATTACATGTATTTATATGATTGTTTGAGGAAAAAAAATCTGGTCCAAACTGTAGGGTACCATGTTGGCTTTGACGTCCCACCAATTATATAACCAGGGGTTGTATCTATAAAGAAAAATCTTAGTTATTTTTTTCAAATAAACAAAGACATTTTCTTAAACCTCAGATTCCTAAGATATACGGTAATGTCTTGAGCTTCATTAAAAGTAAAATCCTTTAATCTTAGAGGTTTCTTTGTAGTTTAAAAAATTAAGGACAATTCGCAGATTAATTAAGAAAAAAAAAATAGTAAGAGTCTTAATAGATAAGATCCCAGCAATCTGTAGACAGTCATTTCTATTGTTATATAGTGGTCTTTAAAGCTGTTTGGTCTTTAAAAGTAGCATGTCTTAAAGTGGGTATCCGACATTTTGCCTCTGTCAAATGCTTGTAACAATATATCTTACCATTGCTATGGGAATTGGGACATAATTTCTGCATAAACCCGCACTTTTGTCTAAGTAAAGACGTTTTTGAACACTGACTTATTGTTAGACGG
Source organism: Sinonovacula constricta (assembly GCA_007844125.1). Classification (NCBI taxonomy): domain Eukaryota; kingdom Metazoa; phylum Mollusca; class Bivalvia; order Cardiida; family Solecurtidae; genus Sinonovacula; species Sinonovacula constricta. Next base: position 7,418,076 of record CM017558.1, on the reverse strand, counting down.
TATAAATCGATAATAATCAATCGCAATTTCATTCTGTCCAAATCTATGAATAAGCATGATATTGACCGCTGCATAAAATAGATATCAACGTCGGGGCGGATGATCCCGATGACAATTTAATGTGATCTCAAAAGTAAGTGGTCACGTGACATACATAGTTTAAAAATCGCTTACTCTACATCAAGGCTCAGACAGAAGATAGCTGTTTGCAATGACAAGTGTGGATAAATGCTTCACTGTTTACAAAAATCTAGGGCATAAATGAAAACATTTTGCATGGCTTTTTCATTTAACAATGACTTATTTGGTTAATTGAGAAAACAATATTGTATTCAAAATATAAAAAAAAAATCTGGCCTGTTACCAGTCAGTACGTCTTTATGTTGAAGATAAGTTCTACATAAGTTGTAAGACGGTTAGTAATAATCTTAACGTTATTAGGCTTAAATTGAGTCAAAGATTAAAAATGTAAATTCAATTTAAATATCAATTTGTGAATTCCAAGTTGTGTTAAGTACGATTTGTCACTTTTCTTTACCTTTTTGTGATGGCCTGCCTGTTCCCGTCGACAAACAATGATTGAGTTTGAACTCTCTTCTCTTGTTAGATAAATAAGTAAACGTCCTATCCTCGGTAAAGTTTGATCTAAACTTCAAACAATATATCAACGCGCACGTATGTAGGTAACGTCCGTTTACGGTTGAACGTCTGATTCACGTAAAGGATAAATAGCGTAAGGCCAGGACGACGGACATGTGACGGCAACTTGCCATAGACGAACCAAAAATCTTTGTCGTCTGGTTTAGTTATATACGACACAGGCATGAGATGTCATTTGTCAAATTAACATCACGTGCGCAGAAGTATGGTGTTGCGACAGAGACGTAAATAAGGAAATAGAATGTTGTTTTGTTTGTTGAATTATAGTCCTGCTAAGCTGCAGAGTGTTACTTTTGAACCGTGTATAAAGAAATATGTTAAATAATAGCTAATATACAACCATTACAGTTTCCGCTGGCAAAACGAGAGAGCCATATACATGATGGTTCTTATTTGGATTAGGATAATTATGTAAAATGAAAGACCGGGAAACTTTAGAACCGTCGATAAACAAAGGTCAATGACGTCTGAACTACGAACGATTTAAGCCCAATAATTTGCTCCCATACAATATTGTTTTTTCCATAATATCATTAACGTAAAATTCATCTAAAAGGGATACACATGTACATATCCAACTTATTTTAATGAAGGTGCCATCAGCGTATCACCAAATACTATATTAATTATATTAAAAGTATTCAATATGGTGGCTTATTTGTGCCAAGCGCCAAAGATTTTAAAGTTGTCTAACGACGATTTTTTAGTCTTGTCGTTATTGGTCCTCTCATTGCATTGGAGAACCATAAGTCGTATATTAAAAGTCGTATCCGATAGTTTTGCCTATATCGCTATAACGTATATATGTAGCAATATCTGACCTCTGTTTGGGTTATTTTTTTCATCATTTCCGCTGAAAAAAACAACAACAACAATATACTTTTGTCTACGGTTTGATGATTTTCAACAGCATCTCATTTTTACGGAAGTAAAACTCGCTAATCTACACTTAAAATGTTCATTCCTATCAAATCGATAAATAATCACGATTGGGATTCCTGCTAAATATAGACATCGACGTCACAGCGGATGACTTGAATGAGCTAAAACAATGGCCATGAGGTTTTCTTAGTTTAAAAATATCTAACTGGCTCAGATAGGAAATACATTTTTGTAATGAAGATTGTGTCGTTATGGATCACTATTCACACAGGTGTAGGGCACAGCATTTCAGCATTTCACGAGATCTGTTCAGGTAACAATTTATTAGGTCGTTTAATGAAACTTGTTTTTGCCCAAACTGTCGGATACTACATTTAAAGCACAGAGACGATATAGCTAAAGTAAAAGTCGACATAACAAAATGGCGAAATTTGCTGTGTCGTCTGGGTAATAAAAGCAATACGACATAATACTAAGCTTCTTTTCGTTGTTGTTGTTTTGTATTGTTTTGTGTTTTTGCATTTCGTCTTGGCGCTAATGACATTAACCAGCTACCATACGTTTATATATTTTTATTTTGTTTGATTTTTCATCCTTCTTTGTTACCTATATGTTTGTACAGTTCAAGAAGTACTTATCAATTGAAATGTCTTTAACAACAACTTTAGATATATGTCAATGCAATTTTGTTATTCTTGCATTTAACTTTCCTTCAACAAGTTTTCATGTATACGCTAATCCCTCATAGTCGGTTTTAACACTCCCCTTTTCATGGTTTCTGTAGCAACCTTCGTATAGGAGTTTGTGAACATAGGACTGTTTCATCAACAGAAACATCGTAGTCAATGTTAGGTTTCGCTTAATCATGAACATCAATTCCGTTGTGCTTAAGTTCTAGTACAAAGCAAAATTCTTTGTTTAGTTCAGTCTCATCAATTCATTGAATGATTATAAACATGACCTTCCCTACTTTCTACAAAAGGTGCACCAAGTAAATATGGAATCGTATGCTTGCAAAAAAATGTTTCATGCCTCGTGACATGACATTATGTTGGATGGTTTGGCCATAATGCTATTGTTATTGGCGATAATGAAATTACACTAAGTGAGTGTCGTTATACTTGATTATTATGTTATTTTGTCATTATGCTACATGACAAACGCATTGTGATTGGTGATAATGGCATTACAATAAGTTAGTTTCGTATTGCTTGATGATTGTGTCATTATGATACGTGGCAAAGGCATTGAGATTGATGATAATGGCACTTTGATAAGTTACTGTCGTTATGCTTGATGATTGTGTCATTATGATACGTGGCAAAGGCATTGAGATTGATGATAATGGCACTTTGATAAGTTACTGTCGTTATGCTTGATAATTGTGTCATTATGCTACGAGACAAAGGCATTGTTATTGGTGATAATGGCACTATGCTAACTAAGTTTCGTTATGCTTGATAATTGTGTCATTATGCTACGAGACAAAGGCATTGTTATTGGGGATAATTGCACTATGCTAAGTCCGTGTCGTTATGCTTGATGATTATGTCATTATGATACGTTACAAATGCATTGGGGTTGGTGACAACGGGCACTTTGTTAAGTGATTTTCGTTATGCTTAATGGTAACCACTTTACGCTTTGGTTACCGCTAAGTGCTTTCTGACAACCGCGTAGATAATGGTTTCTTGTGCCTTGATGGTACCTTAATGCGCATTGTGTCTGGTAATATAGCATGGCATGTCAAGTAGTAATAGGTTTAACCGTTTATAGATTTGATGTAACTTGATATAATGTTGAAGTAACAAAACCTGCAAAAGCTGCATATGTGTATAAGTAAGCACGATGTCATTGTCACGAAGCATACTGTCATTGTCACCAAGCATACTGTCATTGTCACCAAGTATACTGTCATTGTCACCAAGCATACTGTCATTGTCACCTAGCACACTGTCATTGTCACCAAGCATACTGTCATTGTCACCAAGTATACTGTCATTGTCACCAAGCATACTGTCATTGTCACCAAGTATACTGTCAGTGTCACCAAGCATACTGTCATTGTCACCTAGCACACTGTCAGTGTCACCAAGCATACTGTCATTGTCACCAAGTATACTGTCATTGTCACCAAGCATACTGTCATTGTCACCTAGCACACTGTCATTGTCACCAAGCATACTGTCATTGTCAACAAGCATACTGTCATTGTTGACATGTCAACAAGCATACTGTCATTGTCACCAAGTATACTGTCAATGTCACCAAGTATACTGTCATTGTCACCAAGCACACTGTCATTGTCACCAAGTATACCGTCATTGTCACCAAGCAAACTGTCATTGTAACCAAGTGTACTGTCATTGTCACCAAGCATACTATCATTGTCACCAAGTATACTGTCATTGTCACCAAGCATACTGTCATTGTCACCAAGTATACTGTCATTGTCACCAAGCATACTGTCATTGTCACCAAGTATATTGTCATTGTCACCAAGTATACTGTCATTGTCACCAAGTATAATGTCATTGTCACCAAGGATACTGTCATTGTCACGAAAGACAATGTCATTGTCACCAAGTATACTGTCATTGTCACGAAGTACAATGTCATTGTCACGAAGTACAATGTCATTGTCACCAAGTGTTCTGTCATTGTCACCAAGTATACCGTCATTGTCACCAAGCAAACTGTCATTGTCACCAAGTATACTGTCATTGTCACCAAGCATACTATCATTGTCACCAAGTATACTGTCATTGTCACCAAGCATACTGTCATTGTCACTAAGTATACTGTCATTGTCACGAAGTATACTGTCATTGTCACTAAGTATACTGTCATTGTCACGAAGTACAATGCCATTGAAACCAAGTATACTGTCATTGGTACCACGTATACTGTCATTGTCACCAAACATACAGTCATTGTCAACCAGCATACTGTCATTGTCACAAAGCATACTGTCATTGTCACGAAGTATACTGTGATTGTCACTAAGTATACTGTCATGGTCACGAAGAACAATGCCATTGTCACCAAACATACTGTCATTGTCACGAAGTACAATGTCATTGTCACCAAGTGTACTGTCATTGTCACCAAGTATCGTCATTGTCACCAAGCAAACTGTCATTGTCACCAAGCACACTGTTATTGTCACAAGAAATACTGTCATTGTCAATAAGCATACTGCCATTGTCACGAAGTATACTGTCATTGTCACCAAGGATACTGTCATTATCACGAAAGACAATGTCATTGTCACCAAGTATACTGTCATTGTCACCAAGTACAATGTCATTGTCACGAAGTACAATGTCATTGTCACCATGTGTACTGTCATTGTCACCAAGTATACCGTCATTGTCACCAAGCAAACTGTCATTGTCACCAAGCATACTGTCATTGTCACCAAGCATACTATCATTGTCACCAAGTATACTGTCATTGTCACCAAGCATACTGTCATTGTCACCAAGCATACTGTCATTGTCACCAAGCATACTGTCATTGTCACCAAGCACACTGTCATTGTCACCAGAAATACTGTCATTGTCACCAAGTATACTGTCATTGTCACCAAGTACACTGTCATTGTCACCAAGCATACTGTCATTGTCACCAAGTACACTGTCATTGTCACCAAGTATACTGTCATTGTCACCAAGCATACTGTCATTGTCACCAAGCATACTGTCATTGTCACCAAGCACACTGTCATTGTCACCAGAAATACTGTCATTGTCAATAAGCATACTGTCATTGTTACGAAGTATACTGTCATTGTCACCAAGGATACTGTCATTGTCACGAAGTACAATGTCATTGTCACCAAGTATACTGTCATTGTCACGAAGTACAATGTCATTGTCACGAAGTACAATGTCATTGTCACCAAGTGTACTGTCATTGTCACCAAGTATACCGTCATTGTCACCAAGCAAACTGTCATTGTAACCAAGTGTACTGTCATTGTCACCAAGCATACTATCATTGTCACCAAGTATACTGTCATTGTCACCAAGCATACTGTCATTGTCACCAAGCATACTGTCATTGTCACCAAGCACACTGTCATTGTCACCAAGTATACTGTCATTGTCACCAAGCATACTATCATTGTCACCAAGTATACTGTCATTGTCACCAAGCATACTGTCATTGTCACCAAGTATACTGTCATTGTCACGAAGTACAATGTCATTGTCACGAAGTACAATGTCATTGTCACCAAGTGTTCTGTCATTGTCACCAAGTATACCGTCATTGTCACCAAGCAAACTGTCATTGTCACCAAGTATACTGTCATTGTCACCAAGCATACTATCATTGTCACCAAGTATACTGTCATTGTCACCAAGCATACTGTCATTGTCACCAAGTATACTGTCATTGTCACGAAATATACTGTCATTGTCACTAAGTATACTGTCATTGTCACGAAGTACAATGCCATTGACACCAAGTATACTGTCATTGGTACCACGTATACTGTCATTGTCACCAAACATACAGTCATTGTCAACCAGCATACTGTCATTGTCACAAATCATACTGTCATTGTCACGAAGTATACTGTCATTGTCACTAAGTATAATGTCATGGTCACGAAGAACAATGCCATTGTCACCAAACATACTGTCATTGTCACGAAGTACAATGTCATTGTCACCAAGTGTACTGTCATTGTCACCATGCAAACTGTCATTGTCACCAAGTATACTGTCATTGTCACCAAGCATACTGTCATTGTCACCAAGCATACTGTCATTGTCACCAAGTATACTGTCATTGTCACCAAGCACACTGTCATTGTCACCAAGTATACTGTCATTGTCACCAAGCATACTGTCATTGTCACCAAGCACACTGTCATTGTCACCAAGTGTACTGTCATTGTCACCATGCAAACTGTCATTGTCACCAAGTATACTGTCATTGTCGCCAAGCATACTGTCATTGTCACCAAGTATACTGTCATTGTCACCAAGTATACTGTCATTGTCAACAAGTACAATGTTATTGTCACCAAGTATACTGTCATTGTCACCAAGTGTACTGTCATTGTCACCAAGCATACTGTCAGTATCACCAAGTACACTGTCATTGTCACCAAGCATACTGTCATTGTCACCAAGTATACTGTCATTGTCACCAAGCATACTGTCATTGTCACCAAGCATACTGCCATTGTCACGAAGTACAATGCCATTATTTTACATTACGATGTTATTGGCACCTAATACAGTGCAATTTTCATAAAGCACAATACCGATGTTACAAAGCAAAATGCCACTAACATAATGCACAAGCCCATGGTCACCCAGCACACTGTTGTTGTAACGAAGCAAAATGCAATTATTGCAAATAACAATATTATTAGCAACTAATGCAGTGCATTTTTCATAGAGAACAGTGAAATATTTCATAGAGCACAATGCATTTTTATAAAACTCAATGCAATTTTTATAAAGCACAATGTCATTGTCATAAAGCACAATTCTATTGTCGTGAAGCAAAATGTCATTCTAATAAATTACAATATAACTGTCATAAGGATCAATGTCTTTCTCATAAAGCAAAATGTGTTTATCTTAAAATACAATTGCATCCTCATAAACCACAATGTCATGCATTTAAAGTATTACGTAATTCTCATTTTTCCCCAATACAATGTAACTTTTGCTTGAACACAATTCCATTTAAAGGTGATATCCTACAGTTTGCCTATATCAAAGTCACGTAACAATATCTTACCTCTGCTTGGGGAACAAGGGCATCATTCCTTCATTAACTCATACTTTGGCCGGTTTTGAATATAGCCTACAGTACAAATCGCGATTAAAACACTTTACTAGTTCAATTATTTCAAATCTATAAATATAAACGATAGTGGTATCTGCTAATAATAGATACCGACGTCAGAGTGGATAACCGGATGACGATATAACGTAATCTCAAAAATGAATTGTCTATTTTTGCCATCAACGTCCTACTTAATTTGTGTTAGACTGATCACTATTTTGATATGAATTGAACGTTATTGGGTAACAACACGTATAGTTTGTAGTTAACTTGGCATGTTCCTTTCTGCATGGACGAGTTAATAAAGCACGACAATTATTCTATCCGTGACCAGTCTTCATGCATGGGGTAAAAAGTGTGCAAGTACAGAAACATTCATGTATTTTGATGGCGACTAGATGCGTCAATTGTGTTACGGCATGTTTAAAATGTTAATAAATGTTAAACATTAATACTGTATTTTTAAACAATATGTTCAAATGATTTTATCGTGCAATGCAGATTTACAAAATTCAAGATTATGAATGAACAACGCCGCGCAAGAATATCACTCAGTGACAAGGGGAAAGGAGCGAAAGAAGGAAGTAAAAGGTTATAAGAGCCAGTGTTCCATTGACTATGCATTATCTACTAGATCACTACCTTCAGCGGCTCTATACCAGGCCATGGCAGACGTTATTCGTATCATGTCAGCTCCCCAGTCTTTGGTTACCACACGCGTTAGGAATACCATGGTGCATTCGGAATTTAGAATTAGTTTACAGGAGTGTAAGGTTGACGAAATAAATAACCGGCAGTTAAATTTTGACTCAAAACATTTGCTTGCTTTTAAATGCTTACAGTGCTAAACTTGCACCACACACACAAAACTTTTATTTACAATCTATCTTTCAAATTATGCTGGCAGTTACACTAGTGCAGGCTTGACATTGATGAAATGTATATTTATGCTGAACCTTGAACTTTTTGCATGTATCCGTAATGTTCACATGACACGTGTAGTTGTTGAAAATACATTAGTTATATGACGTAAATGCTGCACCATACATTTTATTTGAAAATTTACCTCCAGATCATGTTAATGTATGTTTATGTTCTGACTAATAACACCTTTTGAATGTAACAAATGACGTCAAAAAATAGGTTAACCTATTAATTTTTATTACCAACGTGACTGATGTTGTTATATGTGTGTATTTTCAGGTCGTATTATAAAAATGGTATCATCGTTGTACCTTTTAATATCTTTGTCGTAGTGTATATTAGCATTTAAAGAGATAAGCACGAACTGATCCTGCTAAGACAAAAAGTTAAGATCCGGGTCCCCAAGCTCCAGCTGAAGGCTCAAAACGATTTACTGCTTAAGTCATTTTTCATGTTATATTGTTACATGTGCGTTACGTTGTAAGCAGTTATTTAAGATTTTAATTAAGGTTGTTTATAAATAAAGCACGATAGTGTTAAGGTTGTGACTTGACAAGTGACTTAGCTACATGGACAGGCAAGCGGGAAACGGCGAAGCAGCGAAAGCTGTGGTTTTATCTTTATGTAATGGTGATCGATGTCAAAACGGTGGATAAATTAAGCATGTCAAATGTAGTTTACTGTGATCAATTACCTTTGCTGTGATCTTATTGTCTGAGCTGTGTCGAAAGCGAGCTAATTATAATAATAATCAGCATGCGATTGACTGCCAAACAGTTGTCCGGGGAAATTTATTTCCGGTGTACGGTTGCTGTTCATGACAAATGTCATTATTGAAGAGACAAGCCGTATAATCTACGACAAGAGGTGGTGGGGCGGGGTTAAATGGAATATTAGGGACCAACACACGCATCATTTTTATTTATTTAGCTTAACCTAATTACTAAACTGGAAGAAAAAGAACGTGGAGTCATTCGTGTTTTATGGACCAGACGCGCAGTAGAGGCCCAATAAAACCAGATCGTTCCTACACATTATTATTACGGTGACAAAAAATGAAGCTCAAAAAGTCACTCGCCGGATGACAAAATAACGTAATTTCAAACGTGAGTTGCTAATCGGTTTTCTTAGTTAAAAATAGCAGCGTGGCTCAGATAGGAATTGCCTGTTTGCAAAAAGGAATGGGGATTCATGTTTCACTATTCACACTGATCTGGGGTATCAATGAATAGCATTTTGCATGACCTTTTCAGGTAACAATTACTTACTTGGTTATATGAGAAGAAAATATTTTGGTCCAAACTGTCGGATATCACGTTTTAACCAATTTGTTATATTAGAGGACGTCTAACGGAACAAAATGATTATAGTCTTCGGTTCCGTTCATTTAAAATATTGGTGCATTATTAAAAACGTAATAAAAACTATGTTTTATCAGGATTTCAAAATTTAAAATTAAAGTAAAGATAATATCCGATAGTTAGTCTGCATTAAATGCAAGTTACAATATCGTACGATTGCATTGACGGACTTTGGGCATAATTTCTACATAAACTGGAACTTGAGTGTAACTTCAGACAATTATGAACACTGACACAAACTTCGACCTAAGCAGTCAACAGTCCAAATGTACTTTAAAAGCTTAGTAGTTTTAAGCGCACATGTATTTGTTGTCACAACACCACTCTTTTACCTGGTGGAGGGGAGGGGAAGGGGGGGGGGGTGGGGGCGGGGCATGACAATAAAAGAAAGTTAAAAATAAGTTTCAGTAGAAGATATATACATATGGGCATGTCTTAATATTTAATATCTATACGATATTAATTCAACTGCATCACGACGCTTTTCGACTGACAAGATACCTGACCTCCGACGTGGAGATTGGTTGTTACGATTATCTGAAAGGCACATGACCTCTGGTGTAGAGATTGGAGGTTACGATTATCTGAAAGACACATGACCTCTGACGTGGAGATTGGAGGTTACGATTATCTGAAAGGCACATGACCTCTGACGTGGAGATTGGAGGTTACGATTATCTGAAAGGCACATGACCACGGACGTGGAGAGTGGAGGTTACGATTATCTGAAAGACACGTGACCTCTGACGTGGAGATTGAAGTTACGAGTATCTGAAAGACACGTGACCTCTGACGTGGAGATTGAAGTTACGAGTATCTGAAAGACACGTGACCTCTGACGTGGAGATTGAAGTTACGAGTATCTGAAAGACACGTGACCTCTGACGTGGAGATTGAAGTTACGAGTATATGAAAGGCACGTGACCTCTGACGTGAAGATTGGAGGTTACGATTATCTGAAAGGCACATGACCTCTGACGTGGAGATTGGAGGTTAAGATTATCTGAAAGGCACGTGACCTCTGACGTGGAGATTGGAGGTTACGAGTATCTGAAAGGCACATGACGTCTGACGTGGAGATTGGAGGTTACGATTATTTGAAAGGCACGTGACCTCTGGTGTAGAGATTGGAGGTTAAGATTATCTGAAAGGCACATGACCTCTGGTGTGGAGATTGGAGGTTACGATTATCTGAAAGGCACGTGACCTCTGACGTGGAGATTGGAGGTTACGATTATCTGAAAGGCACATGACCTCTGACGTGGAGATTGGAGGTTACGAGTATCTGAAAGGCACATGACCTCTGACGTGGAGATTGGAGGTTACGAGTTTCTGAAAGGCACATGACCTCTGACGTGGAGATTGGAGGTTACGATTATCTGAAAGGCACGTGACCTCTGACGTGGAGATTGGAGGTTACGATTATCTGAAAGGCACATGACCTCTGACATGGAGCCTGGAGTTTACGATTATCTGAAAGATACGTGTCACCTGGTTTGGAGATTGGATGTTAAGATTATCTGAAAGACATCGACCTCTGATGTGGAGATTGGAGGTTACGATTATCTGAAAGGCACGTGACCTCTGACGTGGAGATTGGAAGTTAGGAGTATCTGAAAGGCACGTGACCTCTGACGTGGAGATTGGGGGTTACGAGTATCTAATAGGCACGTGACCTCTGACGTGGAGATTGGAGGTTACGAGTATCTGAAAGGCACGTGACCTCTGACGTGGAGATTGGAGGTTACGGTTATCTGAAAGGCACATGACCTCTGTAAAATTATCTGAAAGGCACATGACCTTTGGCGTGGAGATTGGAGGTTAAGATTATCTGAAAGGCACGTGACCTCTGACGTGGAGATTGGAGCTTACGATTATCTGAAAAGCACATGAGCTCTGACGTGAAGATTGGATGTTACGATTATCTGAAAGGCACATGACCTCTGACGTGGAGATTGGAGGTTAAAATTATCTGAAAAGCAAAACCTCTGGCGTTGAGATTAAAATGTTATTTCAAGCTGGATTTTGGCGCATTTGAAGTATCGCCAATTTTAAGCAAATAATTAGACACTTATGTAGGTTGTAGACCATTATGTCATAATTTGGTCCAAATTGTTAAGTTATGGTCTACATTTTCATTCGTGATGGCGGTATATCTTAAGTTTGATTAATTATTCTAGGTGAAAAGAATCCAATTTGAAATTGAATTGTCAGATTAAGCTTAATTATTCTTTTTAAATACGCACAACACCAATCAAGAAGCATCGTTTTTAGATTAATTAAAGATTGTTTTTGCATATTTGACAACAAAGAAAAAAAAACACAAACTACGTACTATTAAGCAATGAGTTTCCGAGAGATTGCGGTAAATTGACAAAACAAACAAAAAACGATTATTTGTCATCATATCCATTCATAATACTTTAAACAAATTATTATAAATAAAAACAAAAAAGCGACGGAATGCACAAATGATGACAAATTAATTGAAATTGTAAAGGCACAAGTTCAAATTAAAATTACGTTTAAATCTTCATCAAAGATTGAAATTTTAAAGGCACAAGTTCAAATTAAAATTACGTTTAAATCTTCATAAAAAAATGAACATGTAAAGGCAAGAGTACAAATTAAAATTGGATTTAAATCTTAATCAAAAATTGAAATTTTAAAGGCACAAGTACATAATAAAATAAGGATTAAATCTAAAAGTCTTAAAAATAATCAAGGACGTGTTGGTCTAGACAGCTACTTGGTTACAGTTATGTGCAGATTAAGGGTGATATCCGACAGTTTGGGCCATTTTCTTTTCTCTAATGCATCCAAACAAACTATTGATACCTGAAAAGATCTAGCGAAATGTTGGTTATTGGTTCCATGTATGTAAAAAGTTAAACATAACACAGGTGTCATAACAAAAATGGTATTTCCTATCCGAGCCACGCTGCACACTTAGCTATTTAAAAACTAAGAAATCCACGTGACAACTTTCGAGCTTACATTACATGAACATCCGGGTAATCAACTCTGACATCGATATCGATTTTTAGCTGAAATTTGATAGGCTTCTAAGGCAGGTCCAAGAAATAATATAGATTTCAGCACGAAGCTTTGGGAAATGGCAGCCATTTTATTTTAACTCAGTCTATGTGTACACTCCGAGAGGTTGCATAAATTTATGAAATTAAATATTCTCAGTTTTCAAACATTCACGGCATGAGTTGGTAGTGTTTAACCGAATGTGTTATAAATCTACAACGTGTACATTTCACAAAACACAAACAAACATTTTCTGACTTGGATTAATGCAAAAACTAACTAAGTATTAAATGTGAAATGTTATAAATAGATGTAGTTATTTAATAAAATTGTCAATAAAAAGTGACTTTATATTGGTCTGGTTACTTATCCTCGGGTCAGTTGTATTGGCTTCAGCCTTGGGTCAATACGACTGCCCTCGGACAATTAACAGGGCCAATATCAAATCACTCATTTATTATTAATACAGTATAGAAGGGGGGGGGGCGTATTGGTAGAGTCGCCGATTTGTAACGCCTCTCACCGCTTAACCTCTCACCGCGTGGGTTTAAGTTCCGTTCGGGGTGAAGGACCTAATGTTAGAATGTCTTCCAGCTGACTTGCGGTGTGCCGATGGTTCTACACAGGCATGTGTCTGAGGTCCTAAATTATAGGTTTATGCAGGATATATCAACATTCTCAAGAACAGAGTTAAGCAGTTGATACAAGTACATGTATTAGATAAAGGAAAACTGTCGAATACAACCTTTAAGGACACATAAAACCACACTAGCCGCCCTCGATATTAATTTGAATTATTGCGTTACTGTCGAGCTTCCTTGGACCGTCTGGAAAAGAGGTGGTAAGTGTTGAAGTGTTTAGACTGTATCGAACCAATCAGTATATTGTTTAGGACAAACGTGCACACTTTTTTCCTGGCATGAGCACTTTGGAGAAATAGCAGATTTATGAACTTATAAGAACTAAATAAAAGGTTGAAAAGTGTCGCAGAGCTTTTGTTATATCAATATATATGTTTACATAGCATGTTTACATATATAATTTTTTGACAGCGTGTAAATTTTATTCCGCTTTTGATGTGTGTGTTGTTGTTTTTTCTTTTCTTTAAAAAAAAGATGAAAATACTACAGTGTTTAAGTTATATTTGCCTAAGCTAAGGCCAAAAGGGACGTTAAGCCTTTAATGTAAGCTAAATCATTTACTTAAATTCACGTGAATTTTGACGTCTTGTATATATGCATTAACCGTGTCTAAGCAGTTATAGAAATCGTTAAGGGGCTGTTCTTGTACAACCTTCTGGCTGATTTTAAATAAACTTTATATCAAAAAGAAACGCATGATCTACAGAAGAGTATTCATTTTCTTTTATCACTTTGTTGTTATTTTTCGATTGTTTGTTTGTTTGTTGCTTTGTCGTTGTTGTTGTTTTTGTTGTTCTGTTTTGTTTTTTGTTTTCGTTTTGTTTTTGTTTGTTTTTGTTGTTGTTGTTTTTTTTTTGTTTTTTTTGTTTGTTTGTTGTTGTGTTTGTTTTTTTTTTTGGGGGGGGGGGGGGGGGCAAAACAATATATGTAGGACCCAAAAGTGCGTTACTTTAAAAACGTAGTTTTATTTATTTTTCATGTTTGTATTAAAAGATAACAAACTTAATTCCAACTCTTTTAACTCTTGAAAAAATGCTGTGCACTTTTATTACTTCGTTCCATTTAAGAACATTGAATTTCGTTTTTAGTTTGCATTTCATTAAAGCTCAGATTTATACGGTGTATTTATAAGCATATCTGAGCCCTCTTTAAATCAGCGGATTCCTCTTAAAGAAAATACATAAATTTATCAAGATTTCCAAAAGAAAATGATGTTTTTTAATCGAATGAATGCATGTTAATTAACGAAACCTGTACAACAGAAGACTAACATAATGTAGTATTCCCGGTATACATGTTTTTATTCTTTCTCCCACAATTCGTTCTGAACGTAGGTGCACAACTTCTAATGCACCAAGTCCAAATGACAGTTTTCATTGTTTATCAAACCATTGCATGCTTACGATAAAATAAAATATGCAACAAAATGTGTTAGATACAACTGTTTAGGTACATTATAAATGATTACATAGCAAGTGATTACGCAAAACAAGATAATGTATCGTTCGCAATAACGGCGTACTTTCGGTTTAAATAAGGCAGAGGTACATTCTTTATCCTAAGTAATTCTAAAAGGGCATACACAAAATATCCCCACTGGTATTGGCATATAAGACATAGAACCCCGAAGATGCAAAGGTCGCGCTTTCGCAGAGTCGGGAAATGGTCGGAGATCCCGAAAAAAAGGAATATACAAGTGCGGAAGACGTCTGCAAAAATGGTGTAAATGACATTGACCGTGAATGCTGTACTTGCAAATAGTATGCTCGCGACACACTGTCAAGTGTATATCAATTAAATGCTGATTTAAGTGATTATAGAAACAATGGCAAAGGAACGACCGAGACAATAAATACCTGGTTATATCATGACAAATCATTTATAAGGAGCAACCTTCAATATGACGTTCACCTTAAAGGGAGCGGTGTCTATTTCTAGCCCAATCATCGGAAGTAATCTAAAATTAACACTATTATCGGATAGGTGAGTTGATCTTACGAATATTTGTTATCTTTTTTTTTTAAATATCAGATATGGTCAAGTTCAATTTATAATTAAAACTTAAAGATTGCCGCGACAAACTTCAAGAACCACAACTCTTTAAAATATTGCGCACTTGAACATTTTCGGCCCGATATATTTCCGTAAGATTTCCGGTCTACATGCGAAAGTTGTAATAAACGAGGGTTGCACAAATACATTTCCGTGTATGTTTGTAACATGTAAGTTAAGTCGAGTTAGTTACTGTGAAAACATTATATGGCCAAACACGAATGTATATATAAAATGGCCATACGGAATGACCTTAAAGGTCACCTTGATATTGAGGGATGCAGTTGCAAATGATATTCACGACTCCCAATCAAGTTTACGTCTGTAGGATGATGAAGATTTATTAGTTAATTGAAAAAAATGGCAAAGTTATATTTCATCGGGAAAAAGAAAAAATACTACGTTGAAATTTATGTTCATGAGGTTAGTTAGTGCATCAGGCGTATAATTTGGTTTAATTTATTGTAATTATTGTTTTTTAAATAGCTCGCAACGCCACAATTACGGTCATAATAGCGATGTCAATATATTTTGGTGGAGGATGGTCAAAGACAAAAATCTGGGTAGAATAAACAAACACTCCGGCGCACTGCAAGTCAGCTGGATGGCCTTCTCGCAGTTAATATTTTGCCCCCGACCGTGTCTCGAACCCACGCGAGGAGTGGCTGAGGGGTCAGGGTAGTTTAAAATATCAGCGACTCTACCCCTCGAGGTGGAGGAAGACCCAATACAAATGTCTGGGTAGAACCACCGGTCCTCCGAAAGTAAGCTTACCGATCCGCAACTACGATTCCTAATACTCACCCCGGTCCGGGGTTCGAATCCTGTCAATGACAGAATAATGAGTTAAAAATTGGGAACTATAACCGTTCGGCTAGAGCGTCTAAAACATAGGGTGCGTTTCATCATACATCTTAAGATCGATTAAAAAACGTTCTTAAATTTCGGTCTTACGATCACTTATAAGTGTATTTCATCCAACTGTCGTTAAGTGTGATTGGTAGCAAATCGGTCAACAGCACTCTTAAGATTTCGCTATGGGGCGATTCTGACATATTAATGAAACGCTCGTAAGAAGGAAAACCATTCTTTAGAGAAAAAAAAAGATCTAAAGATTAATGATGAAACACACACATAGTTATCTGTCCATATGCTTATTTACAGAACTTGTTTGTTTGATGTGCTAACAAAAAGATTAAATGATTACACTACACTCTGAGACAAAGTCCCTGACAACGTATGAGTATTATCAATCTTCAATTAAATATAAATTGGATCTACACGTGATTTTTAATGTGACTGTATATATTAACTACACTTAGTCCAATTTTAACTCAAAGTGTAATTTATCTCATTTTTTATCTATGATAATCATTTAATGTTAAAATTCAGAAGCAATTAAAGCTAATTGTCAGTTAACCACTGTCGCCCTGCATTCATTAAGACCAGTTTCTTTGTCCCCCCTTTGTTCTCGAGCATGACACAACTCCTAGGTTAAGAGTTTTCTAGTGTAATCCTATTAAATTTAATTTAATAAGTCGGTTGTAGGCAAACGAATTATTCATTTAAAATGCAGTTTTTATAACTTACAATTGAAAAATAATGGGTTACAAAGTAAAGAGAATTAATCAAAAACAAGAAATATGCTTTTACAAAAGGCCTGAAATGACTGAACACATCACTAAAGAACACTTTCTTAAAAGGTTTTTTGTTCAATACACAGAATAACTCTTTAGCACATTTTCAAATTTATTAAATATAAAAAAAATCACTAAATACAATAATTTCAGTATGAAAACTGTTGAAATGTTTACATATTACATGATAACCAATTCAAAAATTCTACTAATCTTTACTAACCCATTTTCACATCAAATAATATAAAAACAGTATTTTATATAACTACAATTTAACAGTTGCTAAATACCATTATACATAATTATTTAATCTAAAATGAAAATGGCTGTCTGGCATTGGTAAGCTCTAACTATATGGAATGCCCAATGAATCATTAGGTTTTTTTTTATAATTAGTTTCTTAATTAGTGAAATTCATTCAATTAAAGGAAACATCTATTCATCAACGTTTATGACTCATAGTGTACATTGTCCATTTAAGCTAATGGATCATGGTTTGGGGAAACACAAACCTACCACATAGAGACAAAATTTGTCAAATAAAAACCCTAAGTGGTTTACTGGTGCAAAAAACGAGTTGATGGTTTAAGAAAACAACCATATTCTGCTACCGATTCAAACTCAGTCAGTGAATTAACCCTTTACTAGCTGGAAACACCATTAATATAAACATACCCTACCCAAATGGTGTTTTTAGCAAGCAAAGGGTTAAGATGTACCAGTATTTCAATTTACACACAGTAAACAAATCATGACTTTTTGGTGACCAGCAAGGGTGGATCCAGGAAATTTTGGTGGGGGTGGGTGATGAATCAAGATTCATCCAATTTTATGGAAGTAAATACTAGATAGATACACAGTTAGGGACCATAACTTCGACCTTAGCAGTTAACAGACAAATTTTTCTTTAAAAAAAATAGTATCTTTAAAGCTTACATGTGTGTGTTTTCACAACTCTACTCTTTTACCTGGTTGGTGGGGGATGCATCCCCACTAAATCCGACCCCCCCCACTCCCCAGATCCATCCCTTTAAACCAGTCATATCTATACAGTTACTCATATCACAGCCACTTAGATTAAGTACTTTTGAGGTTTGAAATAAAAACATCCCTAACTGATAAAATAATTGTTTTGTGGTATGTAAAACCTCAAAGAAGAAAAAAAGTGATGACGGCAGTGGATCACTGTAAAAAACATTATCATGTACCTATACAAATGTCAAATTAAATGAACACTGTAGTCAATAATGTATATCTAACAATGATAAATATTAACAAATTATCCATAATGTAAGCCCTCACTGCTTGTCAATGTGATATTTAAAGTGAAGTTCAGTAATACTGACATATACATAAGTTGGCATTGTCCCTTAGTGTAAAGATCGTAAAAGCAAAATATGAAATATAGGACAAAAAACAAACCCTGACAGTCTCAATTAAAGGTTGTATGCAACAGTTTGCCTATATTAAATATATGTAACAATATCTTAACACTGTTTTGGTGAAGTTCAGCTTTATATTTGCATACCACAGGGTTGGAAAATTCTTGAAAAAGTTACTGGTCCTGTAGGACAAGTGAATTACATTTTTTCACTCATTCTACATGAAAAGTAACTTGTCCTAAATTGAAGTTTATTTTTTTAACCAAAAAGCATTTGTAAAATGTAAAATAAACACAGACTCTATGTAATAAAGTAGGTCAACAATACAAAGATTAAATGACTAGCAAGGAGCTGAAGTAAAGAAATTGTTAACAATTTAACATAGTTTAGTTTGTATCACTATTTGATGTTGTGGCCATGTTCTTGGTTCTGTGTCCCCGAGGCCCTGTAAGCTTGTGGCCCTGAAGGTGCCTTGACCCTTTGGAGGAATCAATCCAATGAATGACACTGCTGGTTGGAGAAAAATTCTTCAGTTCCGGCGAATCTGATTATTTTTTTTTACTCATCCAGTCAGAAAAGCAGTTTAAATTATGAACTCTTCTGAGCAGGTTTGTCTCGTCATGACAAGCGGACCAGTGGAATTTTCCAACCCTTCTAAAAAAAATGACTGAACATTTCCGACAGTACAAATTCTGATATTCCTTGAATGTTCATTCCGTCCAATCTATAAATAATCTTGATAACAATTTCTGCTTACAACACATATTGAGGTCAGAGCAGATTACCCGTATGATGATGTTATCTCAAAAGTTAGTGGTCACAATTGCTCTGGATTGCGTAGTTGAGAGGGATTTAAATTCACATTAACTCTTAAGAATTTAAGAGTTTGTTGTTGTTGTTTTCCCTTGTTTTATTTATTTATTTGGGTTTTACGGCACACTGACACTTTACAGGTCATACGGCACCGAAAACAAAGAAGTTTAATGGCATTTAACTTTGTTAAATCAAAAGCATGTGAAATCTAAAGTAAAAAAAAAACGAGAAAATTTATTGTCAGAAGTCAGAATTAGTTCCTGACTTTAACATTTATTTTAAACACCTTTGCCCACTTGTACAATTGAGTTTTACTGCTCACATGGACTTATAACACCTCAGTGTAAAAAAGTTTATAAACATCAACATTATGGCATATTCACCTTTAAGAAAACCAATTCAGTCACCAAACTATTTTATATAGAATATTCATGGTACGTTAAACATTGCTTTGTGTCTGATTTTCTGTAAATTTTGTGTGGCTATACCAACATAGCAATCTTGTAAAACGTATTTAACCATAATTATTGTAATTGGGCAATTTTATGTCAATCTTTACTTTTAAACTAGTAAGAAATATTTTAATCAGGCCTTCATAAATTGTGAAGATTTGTTTCAGCCATTGATCAGGACTTACAATATTTGCTGACAAGTTTAACATAATTTTTGTTGTAAGCTATGCATGAAGGTTTTCTAGTAAGTATTGGTAAATAAACATTTAACATGATGAGGGCAAAGAAGGTTAGTGAACTCTAGCCCTGCTCTAGTCCCTGTAGCACTCACTTTAGTGCTTTAACAGTAGGCGCAGCAGTACACTTTATTAGCACGATGATCTGTGGTCCACTTCTTCCACCCTTTTATGAATGTCCTTGAGCTTGCTTCATGAACCGTTCAGCCACAAAGTTGGCAGTGTCAAAATACCGTCCCACACAGTTATTGAGGCAGCTCTCCTGCTTGCTATCTAGCCGATCCTTGGGATTCACTGCACACAGGTCCCAGCATGTTTCTGTCAGTTTTTCAATCTGTGTGAACAACATTTCTGTAGCTTGCTGAGTCTGGATGAAGTTCATCACTTTAGGGTCCATGCTGCCATCTGAGGCAGACTTAGGTGGAGGTCCACTGAAGCCATCGTAACTCATACTTATGTTTGTACCTGAAACAGTGAAGAAGTTGCATATTTAGCAATCAAAGCTAGGGGGGGAAAATGTTGGTTGGTTAAATGTCCCAAAAGCCAGCGGGGGAGGGGAGTGTTGTATTAAAAAGAATGCCACTTACTTAGAGCAGATAAAGTGCGGCCTTAAGTGTAAAAACATCCAGTGAACAGCTCATATTATTTGTATGTTTGTTTGTTGAGTTCATTCACACTGGACCAACCGGTCATGAAACTACCTTTATATTTGCTTGGGCATAATCAAGGAAGCTATACCACTACCATTTAAATGACTCTGGTCATGCTGTGGATAGGACTAAACCTAGGGATACCTGTACCATGAACTGATGCTCTACCAGAAACGGAAGCTGATATTCATCAATACATTTTCTGACAAGAAGCCAACAAGTCATGAAAATACCCTTAGTGTTTTTGGGTGATGTCGCTTGCAATGGTGTCTACAAGTTATGAGAAAGCTGAATTTGGGAGCAAAGAAACAAATATGGGACTAGGCATGCCAATTTTGTTCATACATGCTTCAAATGTTAACATTTATTTTGTAATTTGTTAACACTAGATGTTATGGTGATTATATTGCATAATGCAGATTAACATGAAATGCATGAAAGATTTATGAATAAACAACATCAAGCAGAAATATCACTCATTTATAA
Organism: Sinonovacula constricta; assembly: GCA_007844125.1. Taxonomy (NCBI): domain Eukaryota; kingdom Metazoa; phylum Mollusca; class Bivalvia; order Cardiida; family Solecurtidae; genus Sinonovacula; species Sinonovacula constricta. Next base: position 7,397,050 of record CM017558.1, on the reverse strand, counting down.
TCTACTAGTCCAAGATATCCGTGCAGGGTCTCATGCACTGCCTTTTGCGACTCTATACCAGGTTATAATGTAAGTTATTCTTATCAATATGGTAGTTCAGATTTGGTGAGCTCACAGCACCTCTTTCTAAAGTTACAGTACAAGTTCGAAAAATGGTGTGATGGGGATTTAGATGCTGATCACACAGGTGTAGGGATGACAAAATAAATAACTGGATGTCATTGTCAATTTAATGTGTTTTTTTTTATGTCATCTGGAGTTGTTTTGTAGCTTTTATGAGGACTGTTTTTAGTCGAAAATCATGAAATTATACACAATTATTGTATGCTTTATATTATGATGATTGTGTCATATCCTTTGTTCCTATGTAAAATCTATTTTTAGATGGCTTGTTTTTTGCAGAATATGTTCAATGCTTTGTGCATTAGATTCATTACAGAATAATTTTAAGTGACCATTATTTGCATATCTTCAATTTAAAGGCTAATTTGAGGTTGAAATTCAATCCCATTCCCCTCTGAAAAAGCATATATACTTTCATAATCTTCCCCCTTTTCACTGGGGGTGGGGGGTGGGAGGTTGGTGCGAGAGGGGGCACTTGCATGAAGATCCACTGATATGACATGCTGACTGATCTGCCTGGGTAGCATAAGAGGCATAAGAGGTATAGCAACCTGTCACTGGAGCAGAAGGTTATAGGTTTGATCTTCACCCTGTGTAATGCTATTCTACCAGCTCAGATCCCCTCAAGTAAGAGAATTTCCAACATGACTGTCTTGTACTATTGCAATATTGCCACTTGATTTGTCAATGTGCCTGCTTTGTTGACACAATTATGGTTATATTGACGTCATCCAGCTATTAGATAGTTTCCACATCAATGAAGATCCCTTATCTTGGCAGCCATCTTGACTGCAACTACAAGCTATTTTCATAAGAATTGTATAGAAACGTAAAATTTATTTTCTTTTAATTTCTTCAATTGTTAAATAAAACTGCACTCCATTGGTAAGCTCTTGAAAATCATAATTTTTTAAATACAATATTTTTAATATTGATAAATACATGTACTTTATTAAAACTGTTAAATTTTAATCAAAATTTAGTTAAATGGACTGAAAAATAAAGCGGCGAGTTTAATTCAGCATATATTTCCTGATTTTGGCCTGCATTAGCTTCTGCCTTTAAAGATGACTACCATAAACTGTCTTATCAGTGCCTATGACATGACATGGAAACAATCAATTATTGGTGGTGGAAGACCCAGACATATGCCTGGGTAGAAACACCAGTGCATGGCAGGTCAGATGGAAAACCTCCCAACATGAAAGATGTCACCTGACCTGGGCTCTAACCCGTTTGGGAAGGGGCTGACAAGTTACAAGTGAGTAACTCTCTCTAACCGCTCGGCCATGGAGGCCGTCTGCATGTGCCTGGAAGATGTGGGTGGGCAGATTCACCACACAGTTAAATTTTAAATTGCATGAATAGCTACAAGAATTTAAACTCTCCTGTCTTTTACCTTAATCGATCAAATGAGTTTATGATTAATAAGTCGTCACGAGTACGAAGTGTTAGGTTATTTCAAAACACTTTTGGAATTTGCTTCTTACGTCAGCGAAAACTCATATCATTCATATGTAGCTGGATTTCAACAAAATAAACGAAAATAGTATAAGCAGTTTCGACATCATCACATTAATCGCAAGAATTATGTATACAACATACAAACCTCAGCAGTTGAACGATCGCGCAAGTTTTGATTATAAATTTTGACCTTCGGGTTTCGCATGTATCGCTAGTTGACAGGAAAACCGGAGAGTTATGCCGCTTTGGGCATGCGCAAACGTGTTGAAGGATAATCAAAGGTCAGAGGTCATTTTCTACTAGCAGTAGCAACCAAAATAAGCGCATTATGGTGATGTGCTTAAATGGCTATAAAAAAACCTAAAGAAATTAATGCAGTAACAAATGTCGTAGGTTGACGTAGTGACAAAGTAACTGACACATATTGCAGCATACAATGGCCTTTTCGAAGAGCTTGTTTGATAAAGCGCGCCAAAAGGCAAACGAGCGGCTGACGGGATGGATAACGGAAGTGAAACAGGATGAAGAAAGCGGCATCACACGGCTCCAGAAAGAGTTCAAACACGTTTTCAAGAAAATTGAGTGGAAGCCAGCCCCTCTGGAATCTAAACAACCAGAAGGCCATGTTGTTATACAGGATGAGAGTTCTGAAAGCTTGAGTAGCGAAGGACAGCTTGTCGGCAACATTGTAATTTACTTCTTTTTTTTTAAATACAGGGAAGATCTATTTATATTTAGAATAACAACACATATCCTGACATTTAGTGGTTTTTATATTCAAATACCTTATCAATTAATGAAACTTAAATTAATCTGTTATTTTTTCTCACATTTGGCTCAGGATAGGTTCTGTAGTCTCGGGTTCAAGTGGTTAATCCCGCCGTAATGAGTTATAAAAGCTAATACTACCTTACGAATGGTTCTCCCCCAGGAAGTGGACAGTCGATGTCAATTATTATAGGTTGAATACAACCGTCTATGAAAATGTAGGCGAATTATGAATTTGTCTAATTAACAATAAAGTAAATAATGTAGTTTCTGATCTGCCGTCTCTCAGCGGGATCTTCGATATTTGTTTCTGAATATGTAGAAAGTTTCAATGTTTACTTTCCATCAAGTTCTCATTAGAGTTCTAATTAAAAATTGTATTTGGTTTGTATGCCTTTCATACAGTAAAGTTTACAACAAGGCTACAGTTATAGCTCACATTGAACTTCAGGATGGTTGCGCCACTATGCCGCCAGGCATCCCTACCGCAATCACACTTGATGATCATGAGATACATGACAGCAACAGCAGCAACCTCAGCTCCAGGATCGGGTATCGCGAGGACATCAAACTCTCGGGTGAATTATCCCCCGCCGCGTCCCTTCTCCTCCTCCTCTCCCTCCCATTCTCCCCCTTTCCCTCATTCACATAATCAGTAACATCATCCTTACCATTGTCGTCGTCGTCGTCGTCGTCATCATCATCATCATCATCATCATCATCATCATCATCATAATCTTCTTCTTCTTCTTCTTCTTCTTCTTCTTCTTCTTCTTCTTCTTCTTCTTCCTCTTCACATTTTCGCATACCAACAACATCAAACACCATTCACAACTGTTCGCATATTTTAAACGTCGCAAATTTTCTTTATCTGCCCGGCATTACTTCCTTTTTCCTGCTTTCATCATGTCGCCTGAACTAAATTTTGAGTCTTATATGTTATTGAGCTCCCTTGATCAATATTTTTGTTGCAAATCTGCCTGCCTCCACTGGTAACACGATCGGTAGAACGTCTGTTCCAAGTACTGAGAGCTCAAGGTTCGATCCATGGCCGGCTCATACCAAAGTCGTTAAAACTGGAAGTAGAGTAGCTCATTCTCTAACGCTCAAGCAAAATATAATGGTAGTTCAGCGACTGGTTTGCCCGGTGTTAGGATATTGTTACTGATGTGATGTTCACGGTTTGACATACACCCTGAAGACGGCACTATATCTGCTTCAATTGGACACAAACTCTCGTACACCGTCTGCTCAGTATATTTGAGAATAACTAACGAAAACTTTGCGTTGGAAGATGTGGGGCACCGTCTTCAATGAACTGAAATACTTTTATTTTATTTTACTGTCGATACATCTGCAGAGATGGTTACGCCACAAAGAACTCCATATTCCCAGGCTGACAGGGAAGACAACGAAAGGTAGGTGAAGACCTTCCACACACTAACATTGAATACATGTTTGCCTGAAGACCTATTCCCTCTATTTCGTATGTAAAGGGACTTTACTCTAACTATTAAAAAACTACATTCTTACCTCCCTTGTGGGTAGGTCTTTGGTATATAATTACTGCCGAAAACTTATGATTTTTCCATTTATTAAACTTTTGATAAACACTTAAGGCTGAAGCAGACGCATAAAATGGAATCTTAATGATTGAGATAAGAATTTGATAAAAAGGTTAAGCGCCTCTCTAAAAAATAAGCCTATTAAAAATAAAATTTAATATATTTCTTATATTAGTATATGAAAATACCTCCCCACAAGGGAGATAACTTAAACATTTCTTTCATTACGAAAATTGGGAATTTCATACGCAAAAATAAAATAATAAAATAAAATAAAAAGAAATATCTTTAAGAAGATAAATACTCTTTAATAAGGTGGTTCGACAGTTTATAGCTCTTTTTTTTTTCTCTCTTGCAACCACATAAATTATTGTTACCTAAAACGATCAGGTGAACAGCCTTTACTTAAATTAAAGTATACTTTCAATCAGCAATTATGCACACATTCTCCAGTCTAGGGTTAAGATGCTGTTTCCTGTATTAAATATATGCAAACTGTCGGAAAGCACCTTTAAGGTATTTTAGTACATGGGCTTATGATACATTTTGATGTAATAGATAAAGATAAATTTAGTACCGTGGGCGTCGTTTTCGTCTCATCTAATTCCATTTCAATAAAACATTTGATAGTTAGTTCTTTTAGTGTAGAAAACTAACAAAACATATCAAGAATTTAACAAATAAATCGTGCAAGATACAATTCGAGAGAAAGAATGTTCATTTTTGTTTCAATCATCTATTAGTCGCATATTTATTTCGATTAAATTGAATTTATCTTATATAATTCACTCGTAGTGAAGTTCAATTATAGTTACAGTATACTATTATTGCCTTGGCGCCTAGAATTAAAACCCGGTCCCCTTCTCCGAACTACGAATGGCGGGGCCAGATGCGTAATAGACGACAGGGCGTCACCGCTCCCATCAACTTCCTGCCGCGTATGAGACGGAGAAAGAAACGTCCCAAACAGGCGTTGCATCGCAACACGCAATCCGAAGGTACGGTATCTTATAAACAGCACATACTTAGTAATGTGAAACTTGAAAAAGAATACAGATGCGTTTATCCGAACATTTTGTATGTGATCGTTTACTTCGAATTTCATTAGCCAGACTAGTCCCGTACAGTTGGGAAGACATTCATTGTGGTATCAGACAGTGTGGACCAACATCATTTCTCTCAAACAACCAAATACTATATTAATTAATGTCTGATTTATTAAAACTTGTTGTTCATTGATGCGTAAAATCTGTGTGAAAAGAGTGACATACCATATCAATCACTTTCATAAATCTGGAGTTTCTCTTTCAAAAGCGTTTGACTTATCTAACACTTGTCGATGTGCCCATATTATAAAATGACATTTGACATACCACTTTTTCCAAACAACATACAACAGTGCCTACATTCTTTGGCAAAATTTAGCTGTACCAAAGCCAAAATACGCCAAGTATATGCATGGCAGTTTGTAGGTACCGGGGGCAAATTCCCCTGGAAAAGTTTGTATTTCTAGATCGAACGTGGTAGCAATACAGAATTTACAATTATGTACACATCCCTCTACCAGATACTTGTAAATTGTGGTCGTTTTGTGGGCAAATATATCTAAAACGTTCTGTTTAGAAATACATGAGTTAAAAAATACCCCATACCAAAACAAACAACAAAAACAAATAAAGGCGGGAGTACAGAAAGGTATCCAAATCGATTTAGCAACAGAATTTTTCATGGTGCACGTATGGTACTGGCTCATCGCAATTAATATACACATAGCCCCAATAGTATAAGGTTTTTATTGTTGATTTAATCTTGTAACGTTTTCATTCTTTGGGGATACTGTGCTTGCAGTTGCGTATTCTGCGTACGGCAGTTACGCGCCTGTCTGCATCATGTATAAGTGCCTAAGAACATATGAGTTATAGAGATGATAAATGCGTTTGTACCTCTCACTTCTACAAATGCATATGTTCATTTTGCCTTAAAGACATTTCGCACGCATGGATGTGTAATGTTGTTACAATGTGCCTTAAGGAAAGCGGGTAATAAACGTATATTATCATTTATGTTAATTTATCTCATCTAGCAAATAAATTCCAAATATAGAGTTATGTGGAAAGACGTTACCCTGTGGCGAGTTTGGACAACGGAAAAAAACAACAGTCGAATGAACATGTACAAAAACAAAATGGCGCCTTGGCGGTGTACTTAACAATTGCCCTAAGTACGGTCTGAAATAATAAAAGCATTTGTGTAGTACATCTCAGACTACAGTCAAGTTCTCCAGATAATGTCGTGAATTAAGAAGTTTCCTTGGACACTATTAAAACGCGGGTTTTCAAAGTTTGAAAGCTATTGCACCAAGCGGGATTTCACGTATGCCTACCAGTCGGATGCAATTTAACTATTTCCCCAATACGAGTACGCCACGTATACAGAGGATATTTGTCGATTTCGGTATTTTCGTGTGTGTTTTTTTTTATTTAACAGGTGGTCATAGAAAAAAAAAGTATGACCACGAGTGAAGTAAGGTACCATCATACACTGAAATCGACATTTTTTCTTTTATTTCAAGCTTATTTCATCTGTAAACTTGATTTTAATAACTTACAACCTCCATTGGAAGCCAGTGTGAAAGTGATAACGCTATCATTTCAATGTGGACCAGGATGAAATGATATGGTTTTCTTTCACTGGAATTTCTCGTTCTTTTACGCAAAAGAATAACATGAATCATAATATTTTAAATAGTAACCTCACCACTGAATTCGGGAAGACCTGAAGACGACATGTCCGCATTTATTTATGTCCAAAATACTTTATAGTTTGCTTGATCCAATTCTTAAGTGTCATGTACACATTCCTAGGTAACATATACTCGTAGATTTGCCAGCAGCGTTTTGTTGATAGTGATAGGTGTATTTTTTTCTTTATAGAAGACGACGACGCTGACACATTTGAACAGACGAACACCCTAACCTTGCCAAATCTATTGGTCAAGAAATCGTCCACAATGCTCAAAACTGTGCCGTCTACCAAAAACTTTGGGTTCAAACCCCTCAGTCGAGGTATTGTACACATAGACAACCTTCAGTTAACCTTCAAAATCCTAGGTCGATTTACTGTTCACATAGCCAACCTTCATCTCACCTTCAAAACCCCGAGTCGAGTTACTGTTCACATAGCCATTTCATCTCACCTTGAAAACTCTGAGTCGAGTTACTGTTCATATACCCAACCCTCATCTCAATTCAAAACCCAGAGTCGAATTACTGCTCATATAGCCCACCCCTTATCTCACCTTCAAAAGCCTGAGTCGATATATGTTCACATAGCCAACTTTCAGTTGGCCTTCAAAACCCTGAGTCGGCATTTATCTCAAATTCAGAACCCTGAGTCGAGTTACTGTTCACATAGCCAACTTTCAGTTAACCTTCAAAACCCTGAGTCGGCATTTATTTCAAATTCAGAACCCTGAGTCGAGTTACTGTTCACATAGCCAACTTTCAGTTGGCCTTCAAAACCCTGAGTCGGCATTTATCTCAAATTCAGAACCCTGAGTCGATATATGTTCACATAGCCATCTTTTAGTTAACCTTCAAAACCCTGAGTCGGCATTTATCTCAAATTCAGAACCCTGAGTCGAGTTGCTGTTCACATAGCCAACTTTCAGTTGGCCTTCAAAACCCAGGGTAGAGTTCCTGTTTACTTAGCCAACTGTCACTTAACCTTCAAAACCCAGAGTAGAGTTCCTGTTTACTTATCCAACTGTCAGTTAACCTTCAAAACCCAGAGTAGAGTTCTTGTTAACTTAACCAACTTTCCGTTAGCCTTCAAAACCCAGAGTAGAGTTCCTGTTCACTTAGCCAACTTTCAGTTAGCCTTCAAAACCCAGAGTAGATTTCTTGTTAACTTAGCCAACTTTCAGTTAGCCTTCAAAACTCAGAGTAGAGCTCCTGTTTACTTAGCCAACTTTCAGTTAGCCTTCAAAACCCAGAGTAGAGTTCCTGTTCACTTATGTAACTGTCTGTTAACCTTCAAAACCCAGAGTAGAGTTCTTGTTAACTTAACCAACTTTCCGTTAGCCTTTAAAACCCAGAGTAGAGTTCCTGTTCACTTTGCCAACTTTCAGTTTGCCTTCAAAACCCAGAGTAGATTTCTTGTTAACTTAGCCAACTTTCCGTTAGCCTTCAAAACCCAGGGTAGAGATCCTGTTCACTTAGCCAACTTTTAGTTAACCTTCAAAACCCAGAGTAGAGTTCCTGTTCACTTAGCCAACTTTCAGTTAACCTTCAAAACCCTGAAAGGCAGTGTATTTTTTAGGAGGACCTCTTGATTTCGTGTATCGACGACGACCCACAAAAGCCACCAAACATGCGGTTTCCAAGTGTGAGCTTTTTATTCCAACCATTCGACCAGAACAGGTACAATACGATAATCTAATGCCATTGACTGAAACAAGTTTTGTATGCAATATACTTATGCAATATGGTGTAGATCTTAAGCTACTAACAGTTAAATTCATATACAAGATTTAGCATATTCAATATTCATTGATGTCATAAGTTCAAAACCTGTTTTGAACAACTCTCAAACCATTGCAGATCGGGAGGTCATGGGTTCAAACCCCGGCCGGGTCAAACCAAAGACTTTAAAGTTGGTAGTAGTGGCTTCCCTCCTTACGTTCGGGGCTAAAGAGACAGCATTACGCCTGACTCGTCGGTGTCAGTATAATGGACCGGCCGGGTTCAGTCCCTGGGCACCTAATAAGTGCCCCTGTGCTATAATGATAGAAATGTCGCTGCACAGTATCGGCAAAAATGCCGGCAGATCCCAAATCCCAAATTATTGTATTATGGGTCATGAGTTCTCCCATGTTTAACATCCTTATACACGTCATAATCAATTCATAATATTACCTGTGAAAATTCGTTTTCTTTACAGTCGCTTAGGTCTATAAACAGATTTCTAGGAATGAAATAAATCTATGTTATTTCCAAACATATTGACCACAATAAAACATTTGCATTTCAAATGATGGATGATATAGAAAATCGTTTTATAACAATAATGGATGAGACTTGGACAAGTTTTCATGTTGTTCGCTATGAAACAATATTAAAAATTAATCTCAGATCCCAAATGAGGGTGATATAATATAATGTTTACCGTCTGCAGCTGAGACATTAACTGTCTTTGGGAACATTATGTTCTTTCACCTGGAATCTGATATTTACAAATGTTTTCTTTTGTATTTATAAGTGATTTGTTTCATTTTGATATGTATTTAAAGAGAACGTTTTAATTGTGTGTTACTATTTTGTCCAGATCACATTATGTTTTGCCATTTACCAAACGAGTTGCTGGGCCTAGCCAGTCCCTAGGTTGTTACTGTATCTGAGTGTTGGTCTACCCAGCAAGTGAGCAGTCAATATGGATAAATATAAATTATAAAAACTTTCTTTCCAGTCGGTTTAAAAAAATAGGCAGTTTAAATAGCAGAATTTTAAGTTTGCCGTAGTATAACTTGAATAACTCAAACTCCGTGTTGCGATATAAACAGAGACCAACCTCATTAATCTGACACCGTTCGCTGAAACGCTTCTCAGCCAAGATAGAGCTCAAGCTCAAGCTCAATTTTTTAACCATCACTTATAATTGGGATCTGATTGGCTGAATTTAAACGGTGCGTGAACTCTGACCAATAGGAATATTGAGATTGTTTCAGGACTGTGGCTCTTAGTTGTATGACTCAATGCCCATAACTCGTGCAGAATTTATGCCGAGTGATTGAATACATGTTTATTTAACATATATGTTTCTGACTATTTACTTATCAATTGCAGACGACAGAAGAAAGGCGCAAAGAACTATTGGATCGCTTCCGGCGCGTAGTTCGTCAGCTCATCCACGTACGGGTTCTTCTGAACGTGTCGAGACTCCGCATAGAAGAGGAGGAGAAAACTAAAACGTTTAAGGTTGTATCACAGTTAAGGTTGTATCACAGTTAAGGTTGTATCACAGTTAATGTTATATTACAGTTAATGTTGTATCACAGTTAAGGTTATATCACAGTTAAGGTTGTATAACAGTTAATGTTGTATCACAGTTAAGGTTGTATCACAGTTAATGTTGTATCACAGTTAATGTTGTATCACAGTTAATGTTGTATCACAGGTAAGGTCATATCACAGTTAAGGTTGTATCACACTTAATGTTGTATCACAGTAAATGGTGTATCACAGTTAATGTTGTATCACAGTTAATGTTGTATCACAGTTAATGTTGTATCACAGGTAAGGTCATATCACAGTTAAGGTTGTATCACAGTTTATGTTGTATCACAGTTAAGGTTGTAGCACAGTTAATGTTGTATCACAGTTAATGTTGTATCACAGTTAATGTTGTATCACAGGTAAGGTCATATCACAGTTAAGGTTGTATCACACTTAATGTTGTATCACAGTAAATGGTGTATCACAGTTAATGTTGTATCACAGTTAATGTTGTATCACAGTTAAGGTTGTATCACACTTAATGTTGTATCACAGTTAAGGTTGTATCACAGTTAATGTTGTATCACAGTTAATGTTGTATCACAGTTAATGTTGTATCACAGTAAATGTTGTATCACAGTTAAGGTTGTATCACAGTTAAGGTTGTATCACAGTTAATTTTGTATCACAGTTAATGTTGTATCACAGTTATTCTTGAATCATAGTTAAGGTCATATCACAGCTAAGGGTAATCACATCTTTCAACAAGTATGGTGTCTATTTAGCACAGAAACTAAATGAAGGTATTGCATGGACAATACTTAGGGCCTACTGCAATGCGTGTTTGGTAATACGTATTTTATCAGTTTTTCTCTGGCGATTGTGGTGTAACCGACGACGAGGACTTTGTCTTTATGAAATAACATTCACAAACTTGCTAAAACCAACACCATGGTATACAAGCATATCGGTGCCATTCTCACAGCACATTGTCCTCTCTTAGTAAAAATACGATTTTATTTTATTTTTTACTGAATAGGTGATCGTTTGCTCGGAAACAACCGTTTTCTTTGTGAGAACTACAACAATTCCTCGTATTTTCACTAAGAGGTAACCGGTGCTTTGAAGAGAGTATCCATATGCTTATACACCGTGAACAACATGCCAGACACCCCTCTGAAACACATGCAAGGCTTTCTATATGTATCGTTTTAACATCCAACAGTTTTAGTTTACAATTTCAAGCTAATGACTTCATTAGAAGTAAGGATGTATAACCAAGTTCTATTGCTTGATCATTTCGATCCGATGCATCGGGAGTTCGAACTTTCGAAAATAGTTTGAGAATTCGAGAAGCTGAAAAAAATACTGAACAGTTTCCATTTGAACGTTTACCAAGACAATCTGTATTTAGAAAAAAATAAAGTTATTTATTTGTCATTAATCACCTATGTCAGCTAGTTGTGAAGCGTCATAATATAGATGAGCGCAATTGTGTCGGAGTGATGCACAAATACATACAATCATTTCAATATAGTACAATATTTAAATAAACAGGCTGGGCATATTTATGTAATATAGCTACGGGGAATTATACTGTGTGTCTCTGCCTTTCGTTTTACATCCTATTCTTTAAAGTTTGTAGAACTTCTTTTTGTCGCAGTAGGAATTGTTGAACTTTGTTAGGTCGGCTGCATATACTAAATGCAGTAAAACTTTATTACCTGCTACATACTAGGAAGGATATACAAAAGTGTTGTCATAAATAGTAGGAAATAGCAAAATGCAGATATATTGTTGCACTTTTCAGCGATTTGATGGCGCCTACGAGTTATCGTTTGATCCCTCTGCGTTCAAGACAGCCATATCCGTTGGAGGTCTGACGGTTAGGGCCCGAAAAGCTCTCCGAAAAAATCCATCCGACAGAAATGAAGAAGACGCAAAGATCTTAATGGTATATGTTAAACGACATTATTCATTTAGTATAAATATATCATTCAGTTATGTACTTTTGTACAGCGCTAAAAATAAACAGTTGTTAACACCGGAGAATACATTTAAAGAGAGACCATCTCCAACAACATGTCTGTATAATTATTACGGATTTGTATGTCCTTGTCATATTAAATTAGGGACACGTATATTTTTTATATAAGTCCTATTGAGAAACGCCCGATGCCGTGTTGTTAGAGTCGCCGACTTGTAACGCCTCAGCCTCTCACCGCGTGGGTTTGAGTCCCGATCGAGACGTGAACCTTGATGTGGCGAGGTCTTCCAACTGATCTCAGAGAATTGGAGATATCTTTGTAAAATAGATACAGACTTCATGTTTGTGAAAATCAAATTAAAATAATTGGACATTAAAAACGCCACCCATTTCGCATTTGTATTGTATGCGTAGTCAAATTATCCACATGGATGTTGTTGGGAGTCTTATTTTTATAGCAGTAACTGAAAGCGGAGGTAATTCATACAATTTGTATAATGACTAGTTATAATAGTGTCCCCTAAAAAAACGGAATTAGTTTAAGATTTCATTAGACGAATCTGTGTAAAAGCACCGACGCAAAACATGTCACATGAAGAAAAGTAGGTTGAAAAGCATATGACTCGATATGAAAGTGGTCATGAGTATGTTATCATCATTGAGGTAACATAATTTGGCCGTAACCTTGTATTATTAATAAAATCCAGAACCTTCCTAATCTTGTCCAGTATAATTCAAAATTCCATTACTCTGTTTTAAGTTTTATATTGTTCTTTTTGGTACAAAGGTTGGGCAAATAAATTAAAATTGAATCATAACGGTTAGTTTTATTATGATAAGAGTAATAATTTTGTTTAAGAAGACAAATTGCAAGCAAATTGTTAAACGGCTCATGACTTGCCTGTTTCAATTTTTATTCCCGACGTCCCATATTTACTTCCGGTTGTAGGAGGTGATGCAACGACTCCCTGTGTTCGTCAAGTACCCGAAGTCTATCAAGGAGGACCTGGCTCGGAAGATGTGGTATGACAACTTCCAAAATGGCCGCGTCATCCTCCGGCAGGGTGATCCAGGGTCCAGAATGTACTTCATTATCTCGGGCGAGGTAGACGTAAAGAGGACAGATAAAGCACCTACAGGTGACAACTCGCAACGTCTTGACGAAGACTGCATGCCCGCAACATGTAGTGCACTATACACAGACGGTGTAGATTTAAGTAACCTCTAAACTATGACGCGCCACAACTATGTGATTTGTGGCTATTGTGCTTCCGCATTGTAAAATAGTTCCGTGTATGAAAAAAGATATAGTATTTTATGTTTACGTTTATAAATAGCAAGTGACGTGTTGAATATATTCATACGCGTCACCGTCTTGTTGTACAACCTTTTAATGTCAGCAACGTTTGAAAAGAAGTCAGTGCCCATAAGCCTTTGCACATTTTTACTCAAAATGGTCGTTCAGTCTTATGTTGTCAATACAACATATTTCTATTACTTTCTCTCTTTATTTATACAAGCAAATATAAGAGTGACGTCTATGCAAAACTAGCAATACAAACAAAAATATACTTATGTCAATACCATGGTGTTTATGCGCCACCAGGGTTGCGGCACGGCATCGTATTGTTGCCACGGCAACAAGATAATTGAACATTTGTGATCAATTGTCATTTGCTTTTATAAATGGAATAATTAAGCGTGGTATGTGTTACGGCACGCCATTGCAGTGATAAAAAAAATTAAAATGCATTGCCTTTATTAAAGTGATTAATAGTTTCACATATTTCATGTGGAGATGGTGTCTGGGGGTGGGGGTGTAGGTGAAGAGGGTAACTTGTATATGTAGCCGATACCGGAAAACAACCGTTTCTCTCCCCAGGTGAGCAAATAACCTACCATATCCGGACGATCAAGGAAGGCTCTTCCTTTGGAGAGTTAGCATTAATTCGTGATATCAGACGGGAGTTCACCGTAATATGTAAAGGTAGGTGTGACCGTAAATGTTTAATTTTGCAGAAATTAATACGTGGAAACAACAGTCGATATATACCGTTTAATACAGTTGTTGAAATATATTACATTTTTTTTTTGTAATGCTACGCTAGTATAGCTCGGCGCAAACGCCGTATACCTGCGACACCTCGGCGGTGGTTGTACTTTCGTATATTGCAGTAATTTTTACTGATTCACATAAAAACAAACAAAAACAAATAAGGCTTTTCTGCATTTGAAAGCATTTTTCCGACAAAATTGTTCATATGTCAGGAAATAGAATATAACTGAATTCTTTTAAAAACGTCCCATGTATTACTACGAATTTGTGGGCTTTTATACTGTCTCTTACCAACCTCACAATTGTTAATGCAATTTTCCTTTTGTGAGGAATAAAATGACAAAATGTCAGCGGTAAAGAGGGTATCAAGCATACAGTCCCCATAAAAACATCCCATTCCTTACTACTTATATTGAGATTGAGTAGGTTCCTATAATCTCCCTTAAAATCTTACATTTTCTTTCGCCAGGAACTTCAGAATTCCTCAGTCTAAGCAAGGACGAGTTTAACCAGGTTTTGAGATACAGGTGGGAGATGGAATGCAACATGCGCTTTAACTTTCTCCGAACATGTGACCACTTCAGCGAGTGGACAGCCAAACAGCTACAGATGTGCGCCGATTCCTCCGAAATGAAGGAATACCCCGATAATACGGTACAACACCATTATGAAGCCTATATTTAGCAATTTCGACAAAGAATTTAAACCAGTAAACAAGAATTTACTGTATGCAAAGGCCCTGTCAGACGGGTTGTCTTCGCCTGATGTCTTATGACAAATCATGAGCTGGCAATCTCATTTTAATATTGCAAAAGAATTGTGATTAAGCTAATACAGTCCACTCGCATTTTTTCGACTACTTTTAAGTCGATTTTTCGTTATCTCGACCAGGTTTGTTAAGTCCCAATTTTGTTCGTTCTTTATCTATAATAAAAATAAATGTTTATGTCGATCTTTTTATTTCGACAAATTCATTATGTTGACTAGAAAATCAACATATAATAAACACCATCGTCATTTAAACAAAATAATTAATACTAGCATCGAAATCCAGCAAAAACACCACTTATGAGATTTGAAATTATAATTTTCATCATCATCATTATTATTATCATCATTATTATTATTATTATCATCATCATCACCATCATTATTATTATTACCAATGTCATTACCACCACCATAATCATTTTAATTATTATCATAAAAATAATAATGATTTTAATGATGATGATTATGATGAGGAACAGGATAATCATGACTTCACTTCAGGTAATAATTGGTGACATGGAAGGTCAGACAGACAACGTCTATTTCATCCTGAAGGGCCGGTGCGAGGTGGTGCGGCGGATCCTGCTAGTAAGGCATCAGTCTCCCTACCTCCGGCCCAACCTCCTCCTCCCACTACACGCCAGTCGCCGGCTGCACTTCACCGACAAGAGCTACTGCCGAGACCGGCGGATAAACCGACCAGAGACACGCTTCCTGACAGTCACAACTCTACATCCGGGAAACTACTTCGGCGCAGGTTATCATATAATTACTATTGTTTGTATAAACACTCGACAAAATAATGGGAGCCCATAAGATAGTACCAGCTCAATGTGTGAGAGGCTCCGGGTTCAACCCCTATCACTGAAACTTACCGCTGTCATGAAAATGGTACATGTAATAGTTCCCACTTTGTCTACACCTAAGTAATTTTACACTCTCCTAAACTGACGCTTCATAACATTAACCTCTGTCAGTGGCCTTCAGGCCAAGTGACCCGACGCAGGGGCGGATCCAGAAAAAAATGGGGGTGGACGGGGGTGGGTGGGTGAGAGATCCATTCAACTTTATCGCAAAATACTTTATATATATACACACACAGGAACCCTAACTTCGACATAAGCTGTCAACAGATAAAATTTACTTTAAAAATTTAGTATTTTAGGCTTACATGTATGTGTTTTCTCAACTCTTCTATTTTACCTTGTGGGTGAGGGAATGGGCATGCATCCACCCATCCCTCCGCTTGGATCCATCCCTGACCCGACGTCAAAATTAAAGTTGGTTAGTAATTTGAATATATACTCGTAATTTTCAAAATGGCTGCGCACTAAGTTTGTGAAAAATGAAATTGAAGTACTTGAATATAGTTATATCAATTGATGCCAGTTATTCGTTTGTTTATATTTACCTAGGTGTACGTTTTAGATAAACGTTGTTATTGTTAACATAAGCATACTTATTTTCCTTATGTAATAATTACAGAAAATAGTTCTATGCTTTGGCAGTGAATGCAGCAGATGAACTCCGTGGCGGAGTGCGCTCGTGACCGAGAGGTTAGAGTCGCCGACTTGTAACTCCAATCGGAACTCCTCGGGTTATTCTGTCGTCGGGACAATCATACCTCGGATGTATCTGGTGCAATCATATTAAATAAAATCACAATCGTTTTGTTCGCCGGAAGTCGGAAGAAGAATATGCCTAAAATGTAGTTCGCACAAAACATAAACAATGCCATCGTTTTGACAGCTGCGTGTCTGCTGTGCTGGGTAGATTTAGATTGGATGATCTAAATTTGAAGCCACCACAAATTGAAGTTTTACAGGCATCGTACTGTATGAGCTGTCATCCGAGCTGACATCTTTGTTTTGACGTCTGTCACAAAAGCAGTTCCATTTAGGGAAATGGTCGAGGTGAACCGACTACCTACATACATCCGAGAGATGATTCGTGAATAATCCAAGGTGTTCCGATTGTTGTAACTCCTCAGCGACTCATTGCGTGAGGTCGAGTTCGTGTCGGAACAGGAACATTCATGTGGGAAGTTTTCCAGCTAACCTGTGGTGCTCCTGTCGTCCCATGCAGCCGTAAGTCTTGGGGTCTTCATCCACCAATATTTTGCTGGACTTCGCCAATATGACAATACTTGTGCCGATGCGATGAATCCAAAATCTTTAAAAAAGAACAACAAAAAAACAAAAACAAAAAAAAAACACAAAATAAAACAAACAAAAAAACTAAATAGCCGATGTATAGATGTTGACTCTGCCACCTTATCTTTTGCAACACATTAAGTTGCAGTTCAGTGTAGTTGTCAGTGGTGACAGCAAATCACTTACATCATGGTTTTATTATTTGCAATGTAGCATGTTAAAAGATAAGATCATAATATATTTAAAAACATCATTGTTTGATTCTAGAGAAAAAATGCAAATTTTGTGCAAAAAAATACAGCAAATGTTACGAATAAATGTTCGACCATGCGTACAATATTCAAGACAAGGAAGCACAGAAAAATGTCAAAATATCAATTATAGAAATATTAATGTGTCTTTTTACTTTAATCCAGTTCAGTTGTTAGAGATTGCCCGAACACTTAAAATTAATGTTCTTGCAAATTAGTGCTGTAATTGTTTTTAATTGTTAAAAGTAGGTTGACAAATGAGCGTTCACAACGTATTGGCGTCTTATGTATTTATCCGTTTTATTTTTCAGAGTGAAATATATTTATTTCGGATGAATAGTGAAATTTGTTTCAGATTATGTAAGTATGAATGGTCTGATGAATGAGCTTTTATTTTCAGGGGAAAGTTTACGCGACACTTTTATTCTATCCCGTGGGAAAACAGAATGTGTTGTGATAAATTCGGCACAGTTCAGCATTCAGGGGAAGTCTGAACAACTACGAACCCTAAAACGGGACCGGGAAAATGCAATGCCACCGAACAATGAACTGTACCGGAAGTTTCAAGAAAACCGGAAGTGGTATGAGTATCGGAACCAGCTTCTGCAAGAGGTAATGAACAGAAAACCAGTCTTGAGCAATGTGACATTGAAGCACGTTCCCCTATCTATTGTCAAGGAACCGACAATACCACCCGATCTAATTTTTTACAATCGTCCCAAAAGGGACGGGTCATACTGAAATTAAGTCCACTCTTTTATCATCAAAGAATATAATGAACTTTATCATTTTTTATCTAATTAATGTACATAACTATACAAAATGTTGTTTCTCGTATGTGGACATGCCCCTGTGTGGGCGAATTTTCGTTACATATTTAAAAAAAAAGGAATGACCTGAATATATTTTAATGTAATTTCAATATTATATGTTTTCTGGTGTCTTTTTTTATTCTAACTTGGAGTGAATCTTCCTATTTCTTTGGTTTGATTAGATACAGTGTAATTATACAAGAGAAACCACCAGAATTAAAATTAAATTAAATGTTTTTCCATGTCATTTATTTTTTCTGTGTTATGTCTAAACATCGATTCAATTATAAATGTTAAATTGACTTCAAGCTTATTAAAACCCTACATGCGTAATTATTACAGACGATCGTTCAAAAAAAATAATGGAAAATATGCCAAACATCAAATTTGTTGTTTTTTAAATATAAAAGACATTACACCTCAAAATAGATAACTTTCCTTGCTGTGGTCAATGCTGCAAGCTGTACTAAGAACATTTGACCTTAGTTATAAAACTACTACTAAAAATAAAAATAGAATAAATAATAATAATAGTAGTAGTAGTAGTAGTAGTAGTAGTAGTAGTAGTAGTAGTAGTAGTAGTAGTAGTAGTAGTAGTAGTACTATATTATGTTATTATTATTATTATTATTATTATTATTATTATTATTATTATTATTATTATTATTATTATTATTATTATTATTATTATTAAATATTACAAAATGCAAATGTGATCTATCACCTAGTCCCTTTAAAAGAAAATGT
Organism: Sinonovacula constricta; assembly: GCA_007844125.1. NCBI lineage: Eukaryota > Metazoa > Mollusca > Bivalvia > Cardiida > Solecurtidae > Sinonovacula > Sinonovacula constricta. The sequence continues at coordinate 7,378,360 of CM017558.1, read as the reverse complement.
CACAAAAATGTTACGATTGAATATAAACGTACGTAACTAACTTAACTTTTTATATAAATGATTGGTGATGCATTTTAATAATTAATTTTTAATGTAACCTCTTTGGATGTCTAAAATTATTTGAAATTCGGAAATTACTTCATTTATATGAATCTGTACTTGGAGAGCTTATAAAAAGTTGTTCACCATTGTCTATTGAACTAAATGTTTTATGTTTTAAATGTTCCGGTTATTATTGCAACATTGCAACATATCCGAATAAAACTAAAGAGTTTATGTAATTGTAATAGGATCATGTCTTTGTGTATTAACTATTTAAAAGTTATTTCAGGAACTGAGGCATTGTGAAGGCTGAATAAATTATTATATTTAGCGACATGACAAAAACAGTGGCGCGGCGTGTGTTGGTTTAAATGAAACATTTCTTTTTCTATTAATCTCGAAAGGTTCTATGTTCCTCTTTAATTTATACATTTATGCTTTATTTATTATCAAACATCTGTCTCTGTGCAAAATAAGATTTCACCCATCCTTTTCAAACAATATAATTATTGTATAATCTGTCTTATTAGTATTTCATTTATTTTTATGCATTTTCTTTTAATTTCTTCCTATGCATTTTATATAATTATTTAAGTATTATTACATAGATGAAATTGTTAGTGTATATTTTTGTCAGAACAAACTCTGTCACAATTTACTTAACAAACTAAGGCCAAATGTATAACAGGGGTATTGGAATGCAGAAAAATATAAACGTTTTATTTCATAGATGGATTTATTTGTTTATTGTATTTATTGAATTAATTGTTATTATTATTATTATTATTATTATTATTATTATTATTATTATTATTATCGTCATTATTATTATTATCGTCATTATTGTTATTTTTGTTATTATTATTATTATTATTATTATTATTATTATTATCGTCATTATTATTATTATTATTATTACTATTATTATTATTATTATTATCATTATTATTATTATTATTATAAGAGTTGTGTATTACGATAATTGGATTAGAACAGAAAACAAACTCAGAGTTAACACATTTCAAGCAGCAACATACGTTTATTAATAACCCTGCAAAATAGTTCATTTACATTTCATGCACATTAACTTTGCATAAAGTACACGGCTGCAAATTATATTTACTTAACGATGTTTCTGTTAATTCTCATTGGCTGTATATTTATCTGACCGAGCTTTCTTTGTTAACAAAGGAGAGAAAAGTGACGATCGGACAAAACTTAACAATGGTTGAAATGACAATGAACAGTTTCAAATGAGCCCTGGCTGGGGCAAGTACAATGACGAAAAAGCAGTAAGTTCTAGAAAATACAAGAGACAGTTCCAACGACTAAAAAACAACCCAGATCTGTACAAATAATCTTACACATTAACCAACCATAGTAGAAAAAAAATCTCTTCACATATTCTAAAGTGTAAAATCGTAACAAAATAATAAAAAATACAATATCAGTCAAAACCTTACAAAGGTATCACAAAAAATTGATTATATCTAACATTATTATTGCACATGGCCTACCTTTTTTGAAATTCTAGTAGAATTTCATACAATACTTAATTTGTACAAAATTAACAAAAAAAGAAAAACGACTGATATAAGTGTATAGGTGTTCCCTGTCTTTTTTTTTTGAAAGGCTATAGTGATGGCATTTTCGAGAAATGTATTATGGGAACGAGGATGAAAGTGTCAAAATCGATTGTTGACTTTATTGTTCCGCCATTTTGTTTCTCGCGACGGATGCTGACGTCATAAGTTTTCCATTTCCGTTCCAGAAGCCAATTCACTCGCCGAATAATCCGTAGAATCATACAACTGTCGTCACAACGAACAACAAAGGTGACATCTGAGCTAAACACAGTTGAAACTAAATGTTCCAGCACATGAGTTCTCTCAACAAATAAATTAATAGCTTTTTACAAAAAGGGGAATCGTCATGACATCGTCATACATAGTAAAACATTTACACAACTTGCAATGTTTTTTTGATCCGAAAGATCTATTTGGAAAATGCTTCGATATCTGAAAAGAAAGAAAAAGAAAAAAATATATACTTGATAATTTGTCGTCTGAATTAATAGGGTTAACTATTCTTTATACATTGCATATTACAAAATAATTCCTTTAATATGCATGAAAACTTTAATTGTAATACATGTTTAATTAAGGAATTATTAATAATTATGTATGCATTTTTCTGTGAAATAAATACTTAAGGCAGACGTAGATGTCAGTGCAATCTAGAAAGACAGTTTTTAGCATGAAAATTATACAACTCATCTTCAAACTACAGCAGACGACATAACGTTGTTTTTTTCTTATATATTTAGTATTTTTTTAACAATAACGTTGTTGTATTTGTACAGTCAGTGAATATTGTGTTGATAAGAATGTTATGCACAATAGTTCTGTACTTTCCAAGTAAATAATCACTAATTGCACTCTTTAGACATTTATATGCGAAGAATGCAACATTGAGTATACTTTTTATATTTAACATAAAATGACACTGTTGCATATAGACATACCATAAACAGGTGTGTTATAATGACGTCAAGTCATTAAACATCATATATATGAAACTTACATCATAAACATATGTAACACAATCGCCGCGCCAGATACTTACATTAATTTACATACGGACGATTCTAGTCACTTCTTTGGAAACCGACATGGAACGTGCCCGGCGGACGACGGATAGGTTCTTCTCGGCGTTGTCGGCTCTGCTTTCAGCCTCTTCGATCATGGAAGTGGCCTTTCTGTACTTGTTCATGGCGATGTTGGCGACCTCCTCCTGCAAGTGGGGTATATAAGGTGGTAATGGACGGTACAGGGGGAGGTAATAGGTGGTACAGAGGTGGTACAGATAGAGTAGGTAATTATAGAGGTAGTACATGGGTGGTAAAAGATGGTACAGATTCGATATATGGTAGATAGCAATCATTTATTTTTATTCGAATGCTCGCCTTACACAGACGTATATAGGTACAATTCTTAATAAACTTCAGCTAGGTTTTTTGACTTAATAAGAAGTAACAATAATTAAAACTTTCCTCATTAACCTTACTAAACCTTGCCAAAGTGAATGAATAATAATGTAATCTTTTGAATAAAAATTAGTCCACAAAGAACAGAGTGTAAGTTCGTCTGCCACAGCTATGCGACACTGACGTCTAAATTCTGTCTTGCAGTTTTTACCTTTAATAAATATAGGGTCACTTGGATTACAGTTTCTTATATATTTAATGTGATGTGGGATTTATTTATCAGATATTAAAGTTGAAGCAATGTAAGTATACGTACGGCTTCGTCGATCTGCCTCCTGTAAGCCTTAATCTTGAGGGTGAGAGAGTCATTGAGGCCGGTGAGTTCTCCGATGCGCCTTCTGTCGTCCTCCATGATGACCTGCAGCTCCTTGTACTGGCGCTCATACTTGCGCATATTGGCGTTAGCCTCGCGGCCACGGCGTACCTCGGCCTCGAGTTCAGCCTCGAGATCACGAATCTAAGGATGGTACAGCAGTGCAAATGTTGGGATAAGTTGCAGCCAAATATATTTCAGAATAATATAATGCAACCGGCTTATGTATTTTATGTGTGGAAATTAAATCAACGCTTTAAACTGTTAATTCTTCCGCACAGTTTCAACTGTCGGCAGCAGCATTTTATTGCAATTACATTAAAGGTATCTAATGCATAAATGTTGCTATTTATTTAAAATAGTAAGATGAAAAAATGCAACCTTTAAAACATATATTAAGACAAATTACTGGTTATTTACTTTTTGGAAGAATGCACTAACGCCAAAAATAAATCAGCGACGCCTTTCATAAATAGTATTTAAACGTAACATTTCCGTTATAGTGGCCATAAAAAGAAGGTTGCATAAAAGATCAAACGTCTATCCCACCCCTCCCATTTCCTCAACCGTGTCCTTCGAAGACGTTCACCCCAGCGTACGCCCACAACGCCCCAGTCTACCGAGCACTCCCACCACGCTTCCTGACCTACGTACCCTGGCCTGCAGCTTGGCGATCTGCCTCTTGCCCTCTCGCATGGCGAAGGCCTCGGCCTCCTCCAGACGAATGGTAATCTCGCGGATCTCAACCTCCAACTGCTTGCGGAGAGACTCGGCGTTCTTGTAGTTCTCCTGTTCCTGGCGCAGTTCCTCAGCGAGCCTGGACCGGACACATAGACATGGTTAGAATGTGGATTACTGGACACATAGACATGGTAAGATAATGGAAGACCAGACATATAAACATGGCTTATATGTGGTCGTGCTTGAATTTTAAATCCTTTAAATAAATTAAAAGTGTAATTTTACTAAAAACTAACGGGAGCGGGATATAAAAGCGCTGCAGCTTTAAGGTTGTTGTTGCTCAGTTATATGTTTTCAGAAGACTCAACGAAACAAATAACACACTCATAAAACAAAATGAGTTTATAATTTCTTTTTAAAAAAAGTAATTACAATTTGATTTATAGAAATAAATTGAAAAAATGGACAAACGAACAGTGTCTCTTATATTCACGAACAAATAACGGAACTTAAATTTAACCCTACATACAGCAATAATACATGGAAAGTCATAAAAGGAAAACCGTTTCGCCTCACCTGTTAACTTCAGCTTGCAGTCTATCAGCGCGCTCCTCGGCGGCGCTTCGGCCGTTATAAGCGTCGTCGAGGTCGCTCTGCATAGCCAGCAAGTCAGCCTCCAGGCGGCGCTTCTCGTTGGTGATGCTGGTAATCTGGACCGTCACTTCAGACAGACGGACACTAGTCTCGTGCAGCTCGGTCTCAGCGTTCTTGCGGCCTCTCTCGGCCTGGAACACAGAGAAAGGGATATGTGCAAGGAAGTGTTGAGTATTCAACCAGTTCAATAGCCTCGAAGTTTTTTTTTAATTTCTTGTGATTTTGTAGATCTAAATATAATAACTTACAAGTCATAATATTTAATTCTTTCGATATCGTCAATCTTCAAGATAGATATGTTTGTTGTATCCATGTTTTGAATTCCTCATTACTTCATAAAAAATCAAGTAGTTGACGCTTACAGTCAATGTGCACGTATGTCAATATATTAACTGTATACGCACATACTAAGTCATTGATCATCCCGATTCGGATCACTTCATATGAAATTAACACAATTCGTAAAATTAAACATTTATTGTTTGTTTATTTCTGACGGCGGCAGTCCTATTTGAAGCAAGATGTGTTACTTACAGATTCCAGGAGAGTGCGAACATCCTCCAGCTCGGTGGTGAGGGCGATACGTTTCCTCTCGGAGATAGTCAGCTGGCCACGGGCATCATCCAGGGCGCGGCTAGCTTCCTCCAGGGCGATCTCAAGTTCCTGAAAGCAAACACACACTCGCATGAACACGAGTAAATATAAAGGGCAGGAACACGTTCAAACCAGATTTGTATGGCAGTTAACCTTTACTCAGAAGGGCTGCTGCTCAGGTAGAATCGCATGGAAAACTATTTGGGCGGGTGTCGCTGCTTAGAAGTTATTGCTGTACAGAGGTGCCCTTTGGACAGGTTTTAATGTAAATTTTTAAAAAAACAAAAAGTCATTTTTATTGTCACAACAATTAATCAGGCCTTGCGGCGCAGACGGTCGAGATTTGAACCATGTCTTATTATGCATAAAATCAAACTTTTGTTTAGAATAGCGACAGGAGCAACATTCACAATGGTGTGTCTTATATGCTATTTTAAACTAGCTGCATTCATTCAGAAAACAATTTTTCAACATTTTCAATGTTCTGAAAATAACATTCCAAAATAGCCCAAATATTCATCCCGTATCTGCCTTCGGGCAGCATACAGTTTCATATTATCCACATGGGATCATTTTCTGCAGAAGATGAGAGAATCGGGGATATCAATCCTACAGAAATGGCTCTAGGTGGCGGAATCGGAGGGGATGCATCCCCAACCCCCACCAACCAGGATAAAGAGTAGAGTTGTGGATACACATGCATGTAAGCTTAAAAGATACTAAGCTCTGTTGACTGCTTTGGTCGAAGTTAGGGTTTATTACTGTATATATAGATCTAACATTAACTGCGATAAAGTTGAATGGATCTTGTTTCATACCCACCCCCACCAAAAATTTCTGGATCCGCCCCTGCAGCCCTATCATGGAGAACCAAACCCTTATCCAATGTAAACATGTTTTAATTAATGAAGCCTGATACATATAGCCAACACGCCCAGGATTTGGAGATTAACAGATACTGGCAACAGTACGCCATTCATAAATTCTTCAGTAAAAGGTTTTCAAGCTTTATGTCTAGAACCTAACGTATTTACCAGTTTATGAAATATGAAATTATTTAAAATCAATAACGAAATTACTGTTATCACTTCTGTTCTAAAAGACAGTTGCTGCAGTATCAATTCTGGTTCAATCTTTTGAGTGTCATCAAAAACAGATTTTTATTTATTTATTTTTTATTAAAAAAACGGCGCTGCTTTGAAAAACTTCATTTTTACCATTTCAGCGCGAAGAACATTGTTTCCATCGGAGAGAAAACGATAAAAAAAAAACACATACCGGCCCCTTGGAGCGGAAACGATCAGAAATGATTGGGTCGTTTGAAGCAGCACTAAGGGAAATAATGGATCGTTTGGAGCGGAAAGGATAATGAAATATCAGCACGTACCTTGACACGGGCCTGGAGACTTCTGATCTGTTTAAGATACTCGGCATTGGCACGGTTAGCGTTGTCGAGGGCAGCTTCCAGTTCGCGGATGTCAGTCTCGTACTTCTTCTTGATGCGGGTAATCTCGGATTTGTAGCGGGTCTCAACCTCCACCAGGGTGCGCTGCAGCTCCTCAATGGCGCGCTGGCCACTCTTCCTGTAACACACAAGGTTTGATCATGAAGATTATACTCCACTAAAATGTGACAGTCCTCAATAACATAGTTATGCTCATCCAGAACGTTTCAGCATTCTATTATAGTACTTCTTGTCGGTTTTCACAAGTAAAAACAAAGCGCACCGACGGTCACGACAAAAATAATTTAAATAATGAATGTCCAATAAATAAACAAGCATATTCAAGTTTTATGCATGGTAATGGATTTACCCAGTCAACGCCGCAAACTACATGCACTTTACTTCATTGTTCGTGGATGTTTTAAATGTTGTTGTTGTTTTTTCTCAAAAAAATCTTGTACACTTTCTTTTTTTATTCCGCATTCATTCTATGCATCATAAATAGTAAGAATTTACAAAACATAAACATCATTATAATTCTGGCTATATAAAAAATTCTTACGTGACAGTGATTTCATAATTCCCAATTTTGATTTTACGATAATCCAAACCACTCCTACCATCAAATCTATCCCAATCCCCCAAAATGCCATATCGCGCCATAATAAATATTCCACCTCTTATACTATACAGGCCCAAAACGAAACGGTCGAAAACTTGGTGTTTGTATCATGTATATCCCCTACAAATTCCCGACCAATCACGATATGGCTCCACAGGATGCCCCCCTGTTGCTAAACAAAACTTTTCGGTGAACAAATTACCTTCAAAGATATTCCTCGATGAATCGAAGACGCACTAAAGTTTTGGCGGGCATTTATGAGATTCTAGCAAATGATGTGAAGAGTAATCGCAACAGACAAACGTTTGTGCTAAAGAGACCCTTTGGGTGTAAGAAATAGATCTGATAAGAGCATACCTCGAAGTAAAAAAGCTTTCAGTAAAACAGCTGTTCGGGAAACATAGTTGTGCCACTGGAAAATCCATTTGTGACGCAATTTTGATGCATCCAATTAGTGATACATTTACATATACATCTTATTAGTGATACACATCTGTTTTACAGTTAACGCTTAGCATATGTTTTTAGGTAGAACAGAGCGAATTCAGAATTCGGGGGCGGATCTAGACTTCTACCTTGGGGGGAACTTTCTTTAACTAGTATAACGAGAGCTGTTTTTAATAACCGACTATATTACAAGCACATTTTCGTACATGCGACTTTTTATACATAAAACACATAAAACTTTGCTTAAAAAATAAGAAATTACTTATTCGAAGGCTTATCATATATATATTGGTACGAAGTGGGGGTGGGCATTCTCCTCCGTGAAAATTTTAAATTCTGGGATACCGGACATGGGAGCTGACGCGTATCTGGACTAAAGCCTATATACAATTTAACCAGTTTTCTAATTGAATTTATGTAGAATATTGTATTTTAAGTATGCATATTCATATAGAATTTAAGCCCCCACCCCACCCCAGCCCCCACCCCACCCCAACACACACTGAACCGCTTCTGGAATTTAGTGTTACACTCAATGTTTGTGTTTTTTGTAAGTTTGTGTTAAAAAGACTTTATATAAGTCTTTTACCAAAAATAAAACTTTTTAATTTACTGGAGATGTTTCTAGAATCAATTTAAAATTAAATGAGCAAAGTTATTTTTCTCTAGTGCTAAAAAATAAGTTTTCTCCTTGCTTTTTTGATGTCGTGTTTTTTCATCGACCGTTGTCATTTTACAATAAACACTAGTTGTTTTCGTTAGTAGAAGTATTTATCATCTTACTTCATACCGTGACTGAACTTTTTTTTCCATTGAATATTGGATGAACGTTTTAATATAGGTAGAGTTTACATGTAAATGGGCGACTGTTTTCGTAAATTTTTTGTTGTAACATAAAAATATATTATACCGGCCCATATACAAACGCTTTTGTTACTTTACTTAAATTCAGGAAAATGAACAATTCTTTTGCATTCCTCGTGAATGTCCAGTAAGAATGATTAACGCCAGAGAAGCTGCTTAACGGGATTATGAAAAACTATACCAGTAATGTTTCTGATCACAAAATAAAAGACGAGTACACGCTTCAAGGATGGATCCCCAAAATACTAAGCTTTTAAAGTAAATTTTGTTTGTCCGACACGCTGTCATGCTAATAAACTCTTCTTTTTTCTTAATACCAGTCGTCTATGACAATTTAGAAAAGGGCGGTTCACCCACAGTGCAAGATACAACATACAAGACGAGCATCACATAAAACGACGAGAATATGCCGAAATTTTCATCCCCACCAGTCACCTACGAGGATTTAGAAAAGTGCAGTCTCAGCTATATACCTGTATCACAGGAGCCCGTTATGTGTAATATACATGAACAGAGTACACTCTATACTCTACAGTTTGAATCTTGGCGGAGTTTGGGTTCTAATACATAGTTTGGCTTCGGTCCAAGTGAGAAACATTCCTGGGAGATAGGTAGGCCGATATCATATTGGCAGGGCGGGGCGAGCACAGATGCAGACGGAGGTGGGTGTCAAAACAGGTGTATGCTAGGAACGATAACTAGAGAGACACATAGGATGACATCATGAATAGCGGCGTACAGATTATCTCCCTTTGTACTATAAAACCATAACGATTTCACACTTTCCGTAATAAGACAAATGGAATACACTATTCCAAGTCCTTAGTTACTGTTGCTATAGGCTCACAAGCTATCTTTTAATGAAGATTCTTAGTTTCAAACTGTACCAATACACAACAGCCGAACACAGTGTGTTTAGACTCTTTCTACTGATATAAAACATATATTACTTACTATATAATATTGGAAACCCTCTCGATATATAGCTATTGATTTTGTTCTCATGAATGTGGCTTTAAAACATTTTCTTAAGGTTCCGACATCTTCAGAACCGTGTATACTATACACGCTTGGGATTGCATTTAAGATTTTTTTCTCATTGGCTTGTGATCACATTTTAAAGGGGTGAATTTCCGTTAGGTTAAAATCGGCAGGTTTGGAACGGTCCATTAGTGTTTTTACAAATAAATACTGGTTTCGTATTTGTGTTGCAAAGTTTAAATTAACTGTTCGATTACAAATGCTTACATATATTGAAAGAAATGATACGAATAAATGTATAAAATATATTAGTCTGCAATTTACATGACTTAATTGAACTCTCCAATAAACGATTTTATCACATAGGCAACGTGCTTGTGATAGTTTTGTCTTAATTTTTAGTGATAAAGTATTATTACTTTATTGTTTTAGAACCTATTTATTTTCTAAGAATTGTCCGTGTCATTCTTTCAGAAAACATTCGCGAACCCAAATACATGTGACAACATTGTTTTGCCGTTAGCATGCGGTAGCATGTACATAAGTCTATTGCATAATGTTTCATGTCATCTCGATACGTCAATGATATCTTTTCCACTATCGCTAAGCTGAAGAATGAAAGGCGAATAAGATGCAAAGCGTATACCGTTTTCTCCTATTGCCGAAGGCGATGGACGCAACCTATGACATACCGAAATATTTTATAAAGTAGAGCGGCATTTGATAATCCAAAACAACGTTTAAAGAAAAGGATGACATTTGATGTGTCTGAACAACATTCAAAAACCGTGTGTTGAAAGTTAAGCCCAATGATGATCAACTATGCAATGTTTACTTAAAAACTGCCAAGACAAATTTGAAAAAAAAGGTATTAACGCTGCTTAGTGGGAATTATTTTCGCTGTTAAATTAAGTTTAAAAACCTCCCATCCTTTGTTGGGCTGACAAACTTTAGACAGTAGTTTGAATTTTGTCACAATGAATATCATGTGGCTAGTTTTTTTTCCTTGTAGTTGTTTTGTGTGTACGCGCGCTCACCACGTGATTGTGTATGCGCATGCTCACCTGACAGCTTCGATCTCCTCGTCCTTCTCCCTCAGTCTCTGTTCCATCTCAGCACGGAGGGTGGAGAGGGCAGCGTTAGCGGCAGCCAGCTTGTTCTCGGCGTCTGTGGAAAGAGCAACACAAATTAGACAAAACACAGACTTCTCAAGGAGCAAGTAAAAACTACATCAGATATGAAAATAAAAAAGGCACATGAGAGGGTATATACGAACACAGGTGCTCGATTTTCACTTCATTGGATAGAATTGAAAGTAGACAGCAGAGAATCCAATATTACTAGTAACTATTTAACTTAATTCGAAATGCAAAGTTTGACAGGCTATATTGACAATTTTCATCCGTCAACAAATGCATTTTTGGTTATTAAAATATTTCCTCACGAGTGAAGGGGAATCGATATGTTTGTCATTGACACATTAACTTTAATTGACTACCTACCCTTAAGGGCATCTTCTGTGTCACGGAGGGCAGCAGCGAGGTTGTCACGTTCGGCGGTGAGAGAGGAAACGGCGGCAGTGAGGTCGTTGATGCGTCTGTTAGCGTCCTTGAGCGCGTTGTTGGCCTCGCGGAGTTGGTCTGAAATACAAAATGGCTCATTAGTATCAAAAGACCACATAACGACTGCATACACATTTATATTTTTATTGGTTTTGTTTTGTACTGCCTGAGCATATGATATACTTTTGCTTGAGCAAAAGCTATAATAACTCACGAGTTACTAGTGCATGTAATTAATAAAAAAATGCTAGTTTGGAAACTGCATATAGAAGTATTGCCAGCGATTCGGCAGTAATAACGTGGATCCTGACCATGCAAATCACGTTGATTGCGGCTGATCTATATCCTGACTAAATACTGGAATTTTCAAATAAAAATATAGATGTTTGGGTTTATTAAACATCTAGGACACCCCAAAGATCACTAGAACCTACCCGAAAGTTGTTTGTTCTCTCGTTCCAAGTTTCCGTTCTTCTCTGCCAGCTCGGCGTTGGCGACCTTGAGGCGGTACACCTCCTGTTCCAGGCTGGCCTTGTCGGCCCTCAGGGCCTGGTTCTCGGCCTGCAAATCGGCCAAAGCCTTCTGGAGGGCGGCGTTGTCGTTCTCCAGCTGGCGGTTCCTCTTTGTCAGGTCCTGTACGATGATCTGGGTCTGCAAGGACAGTACAGGGTGTGGTGTAAATAAGGGGTTTCTTAAGAAAATAAATAACAACGAAAAGATGAAATAAGAAACACGATTGTATCAAGGAAGCTATAGTTAAGCTATGGGAAGCTGCAGTTTTTATATGGGATACAGGACCTACATTGACAAACGGGGACCTTGTAACAGGGTTTTATAGTGTAACGAGGGGAAGTGACGAAGAGCATTCGAGTAATACGCATTGAAGAAACATGTGAAGTTACTACGAGATATCAAACCATTTAAGTATTAACCATTTGTCGTTTTTGGCCTTTCAGATTATCAGTTTTTAGAAAGCCCGGTACACAGTTTCCGATTGCCTAATGTGATCATGTTTTAAACCACGCATGGCTTTGGAGTTGTGTTGTGTCTTTGATGGGAGGTAACTTACGTTTTCGAGCTCGATGGTGACTTCGCGGAGCTCCACGGTGAGTCTGTTCTTGGTCTTCTCCAAGTTGGCGGCACGAGCCCTCTGTTGTTCCAGAAGATCTTCCAGCTCCGTGATCTTCACAGTCAGCTTGCGCCTGCAGAACAGAAGTCGAATACATGTTGCGGTATCATATGGAGATACAAAACGAAATGACATTTAGGTATGAATGGAATGAAATTGAGATTTTAAACGGAATGACGTGGATATACAAAACGGAATGACTTTGCGATTTAAAACGGAATGACATGAATATTTTACATGGAAATACATGTAGAGTTAGTGGATGAATTACATTTTTTTACAAAGAGAAATAATCGCACAACAAATGAATGTCAGATAGAAACCACGATTATATTTAAACAATACTACTGAATGGAATGAAATTCACAAGTTATATGTTGGATGCCATATTTAAATTCTGACGCATTTGAAGTCTGTCTTCATAAACCAATCGTCATTCACTTAGGACAGTTAGTAAGTTTAAGGTGAATAATACCAGATTGGAAGAATAATAAGGTTCAGACAGGTCGGAGAGTCAGCCTGTCACTCTGACACGATAAATACTGCATCTGCTCAAATTATCATGTTGGAACAAGTATCCAGCAGACACTAAGACAGAAGAATATTATTCAAAAGATCTCATCCAGCCAATTGCAGGAAGTGTGACGTAATCCAGTCAATGACCGGAAGTGTGACGTACTTGAGCTCCTCGTACTCCTCGGTCTTGACCATGATGTCCTTCTCGAGCTTGGTCTTGACGGTGGAGAACTCGGTCTGAAGTTTGCTGAACTGCTGGCGGTACATGGAGGCGTTTTCAGATTCTTCCTCATAGCGGGCGTTCAAGTTGTCATAGTCAGCCTGCAGGGCGGCCAGCTGAACTTGGAGGTTCTGTCTTTGCTGCAAAAGAAAACACAGCAACTTTAATACTGTGAACATCTTTCTTAACAAATACGTGAACTTCGATAAAGAAATGCCAAAACTTTGATAAACAAAAAAAAAAAGAACTTCAATAAGCAAATACGAGAACTTCGATAAGAGATGCAAGAATTTTGCTAACAAATTCAAGAACTTAGAAAAACAAATACAAGAATTTCGATAAAAAGATATAAGAACTTCGATACAAGAAGATTGGATTGACATGTACTTTAATACAATGAACCGCTGTCTTAAAATAATGTGATGCGTTTTTATTGTTTTGAAGCCTTTGATGCATGTCAACACAGATTGTTATATTACCCTGGCCTCGTCGTCGTACTGTCTCTTGAGATCGTCCAGAGCGGCCTGGAGGCTGGATCGGGACTTGGCCAGACCAGCATTGGCGCTCTCCAGTTCCTGGAGTGTGTGCTGCAGGTCGAAGTTCTCCTTGGACAGACGAGCCTTGGTGTTGTTGGCATCGTTCAACTGCCTGTGAGTGTAAAACAAAATATTTGACACGTCAAAACTGGTATTCATTCCAAGTTAATGTGTATTTTGTACTAATATACTTTTCTCTTTATTGCTATCGCAACGGATAAGGGAACCGTCAACATTATCATCAACCGCACCAATAAAAGTATTATCATAATTATCCTTATTATTATCTATATCATTATAGTTATCCTCTTCATCATTATAAAGAACGTGACATACAACAACCAACACAAAAGAAACTGTTGAGTAAGCATTGCCTTCAAAGACTGTTATTTTCATGTTCATGCAAAATTTATCAAAAATTAATCTGACTTACTTGGTGAGGTCATCAACCTGAGCCTTGAGACGGGCAAGAGAGCCTTCAAGAGCTTCAACCTTGGCGTCAGCAGAGGCCTGAAATGATCCAAAGGTCAAGGTCACAAATCGTGAATATCAAAATTGTAAAGGTCAGGGTGATTTTTCAGAACATTTTGTCCAATGATCTCAATAGAAACAATTGTTTTTTTTTGTCTTTATTTTAGTTTAGGTCCGGCTTCTGAAAAAAACTGTTTTAGCTTTGAAAAATGGCAGATGGGGCAGTGGGAATCCAACCTGCATTTATTTATGATGGTTTTTTAGAAAGATTCTGACTATGTCAAGCGTTGTGAAGATTTCAGTTAGGCGACACAAAGGTGATAAAGAATAGTACCCACCTTTCCCTTGGAAAGACCTTCGTTGATGCTCTGCAGATTGTCGATTTCAACCAGGAGCTGACTCTTTTCCTTTTCGATCCTGGAATAAAAAAGACCACGTGATTTAATCATGTACAATGGTTATGGACACACACAAAACAAGGAAAAATCCGCACACGATTCATAAAAGCGCATTTTATTGGATTCCAAGAAAAGTTCAAGTTTACTCATTTAACATAATCTGTGCAAGTAATTATATGGTTCCTTCTGTTAAATTACAGTCAGCATGAGTAATCTCCCTTTGAATAAACTTTTTTATCCTTGCATTTCCTTGCATTATATTCCTCTAAACTTAATTACAGTCTATCCCAACAATACAGTGTTTTGATAAATTGTCTTATCTACCAATCGCAGTGTTTTGTGTGCATTACTGATATATATACAATTCAGGATAACTGCATTTACATGCAAAAACTTGGAGACTAATTTAATGATTTTGGACCTGTATCCTAATTTTATCTCTCAACATACAACCATGTTGCTATTGACATGTTAATTGACTCTGTTTTAGGCGTACCTGTGTTTTGTCTTTGAGAGATAGTCGACCTGATCGGAGAGGTCGTTAAGGGCTTCCTGGTGCTTCTTCCTCATGCTTGCTTCTTGTCCTTCGTACTGGATGGTCAAGAGTTCGATGTCCTTCCTCATCTTGCTGAGTTCGGCATCCTTCTTTCTGTTGAGCTCGGCCTGAAGCAGTATTCATATGTAAGTACATGGTAAAAAGTAATGGACTTCAATAAACACCATTGCAATGTTTTAGTCGTCGTCTTCCTATATTTTGACCTAAGCATAATCTCTTTTCTTCCACCAACACCAACACTTTCATCATCGTTTATCTCTTCCTTAATACCATCATCATCATCATCATCATCATCATCATTATCATCATCATCATCATCATCATCATCATCATCATCATCATCATCACCATCATTATCATCATCATCATCAGTATCATCGGTATCATCATCATCGGCAGTAGAAGCAGCAGCATTGTCAAAATAATCATCATCAACAACAACCACAACACCATCATCATCATCATCATCTGAAGCAGCAGCAGCAGTACGTTCACTAACAACAACTTACCTGCATGCTGGAAGCTCCTCCGGATTCTTCCAATCTGTCTTGCAGCTGCTCGCATTGGAAGGAGTATTCGGCGCATTGTTTCTCAAACTGAAACAGAATAAAACTGATATAAGTCACTTGCTCTCGCTGTAATGCATGTAACCATATGCCAACAGAGTCTGAAACGCTATTATAATTTTAGACGCCTAATATAGACGGTTACGAGAACATTTCCTGCTGTTAAATGCATCACGTGATGCACACAAAATGCATTGAACTGTTGGCCGGTCAATAGTATACAGTTATTCCATAAACTGTTGGCCCGAGGTGGAAGGGATAGTGTTCTGAACTGTTGCTGGGTCAGGTAATATTACTGTTGTTTCGTGTTGATTTGTTGTCAGAGTCTTGGGTGACCTGTTTGTTTTGTGCGTGAGGCGAAAGGTCTCTGTTTTGACTGGTTTTACAAACTTTTATGAAATAACTGTATATCAATACTCTTCTTCATGCTCAATACAATTAACATAATCAAATAGGTGTTTTTAAATAACTTAAATAACAACATGTCAGTTTTGAGATAAAAAGTCTTTAATAAAATGTTGTTGTTGTTTTAAGCAAGTTGTGCCGTGATTTTCTTTTCCTGCAAAATGTTATAATTTACAAATAAAAACTCGAATAGCATTAATAAAGACGTTTTGAAGTGTTTGCGACAATATTGTTTTCAAAGGAAACGTTCAATGTGGCATTGAGTTCCAAAAATTAAATGTATTCGACCATATGCCCTTGACTTATGTACTTTCTCGTGGGATTTCTAAGTAATTTACGGTTCAAAGACCTTGCCTAATTGATCAGCACTTCTGACTTAATGATCTTTTAAGATTGAACGATTACTTACTACTCAACTGTGCAATCGGATGTTCTGTTGTTCAGTTTAAGTGCCATATTAGCTTATGCTAATTGCGTTACCTACACATTTTCCTGTGATAGGACTGTGTTGTCTTAAGCAGCTGACGCGCGAATGCATGTAACTTGTGCGCTTACCTTTCACGTAAATTACATCCGTGCGTGTTCTATTTTAAGCTCGCGTTGCTAGGTAACGGAAGGTAAGCGGTGTATAAGAGAAAATCCGAGTAAAAAGTGCGTGTAAGCAACTTTTGACAGACGGGCGGATTGCTTGACTGGTGATGAGCGTATCTCAGACTTTCATTGGCAAGGTGTCTGGCGGAAGAATGCAAGCCCTGCGCTCGCTACTTTTTTGTTAATTACCCCATACAAAGCTATTTCCTAGAACTGAACTCTCGCAAATGAAAGAATAACTATTGCTAAAGAATCTGAAACAAATAGATTCTGATTAGCGGGAAACGGCTGATCAGGATCTACTCTATTGATCCTGATTCATTCAATTCCTTGTCAGCAGGTATGGAGTCAACACACTTGTATGAAACCTAACGGCTTCCGCCTACTAAAGTATTTGGAATGCTAGTGGCACCGAGCCGAACACAATAGATAAAATCAGCAGATTCTCTTCACCCCACCTGTTCTAGCTTTCTAGGCGAAAGCTACTATTGACGTTCTCTTCGATATGTCACTTACGTGTGGTTTAAATTGGCGTGTTCCTATTGCTCCAGAATGTTTAAACATTTTTTAAAACGTCAATAATAGCATAACTTTTGGTTTGCACACAATGAAAACATAATAAAATTAAAATATATACTATTACAACAATTTACTCCATTTATTCTTGCTCATAAAAAGGACGGAAATCAGAATTTATTTTGAAGAACCTTTTGTCGTCTGCTAATTTTATAATGTTTTTGTTGTGCTTTTATTGTTGTTGGTGGTGGTGTTTTCCTTTAGAGACATTTATTTAACAGGTGTTCGCACCTTGTTAGCAGGAACTCACCTACACAAAGACAAAAAAAAAAAAATAGTTCAACACCCACTCTAAAGGTTGCCTTGACAACGCGAAATTGAACATCCCACATGTTCATCCTTCTCAGGGCTGACCTTCAAGAAAAAGTTTGGAATGCTGATAAATAAATATTAACATTCGTCTCCCGCATTTGAATCCGTCATAAAAAAAACTTCTACTTATTCCTCAAATTTGCATGAAGTATTAGACAGTTTTATTTTGTGGTACATTTTTTTCACGTAATGTATTTATTACAATGATTTAACTCAGCATATAAAGCCTTTGCCAGTTTTCACCCACCACCCCTCATGAAACAATTCCTCAAACATGACTAAGATTTGCAACGTTCTTAAGGATTCTTAAACTCCTAAGTGTCAGCATTTGTATCAAGAACTGCTTTTTTATATAAAATGTCAAGTCAAGATGTAATAGGCTATTTCGAGAAATGTATCCTTTCTTTTCATTTGTTAATTGGGTCTGTCTTCACAAAATGTTATATTTCTACAAATTATTTCGATATGTGTATCGTTTTTATTTAATTGTTCATCGAATCTGGATTCATCAAATGTGAAATTTCAACAAAGTATTTAAATAAGATATGAATCTATGTATGAATGTATGTTTCAAGTATTAGTTGATCGAAAAACTTGTAGAACTTTCTAATTGCCGTTTTTATATTTGTAAATTTTCTCATAATGACACCATTTCAATGGAAATTATTTTCAATACATTTTTATAACGACTAAAAAACGAGCCCAGTGACAAGTTTTGTCGTTTGTGTATTGTAATAATAATTATTATTATTATTATTATTATTATTATTATTATTATTATTATTATTATCACTATTCTCATGTTAATCCGAATTTTCTAAAACTTTGTCTTCATACTTTCATAGTAATTGTTTCACCTCTAAGTTGCTTTAGAACATAGTACTTTTACTTTCGTCGTATTACCTTACAAATTATCGCCAGGCCTTACATAATTATTTTGTCGTTTGTATACTCAGAATCTACTTCAAACATTCCATTATCATATTAACTGTTAATGGAAATAATTTGGAACTTAGTTATCATAATGTCCTAAGTACCGCCCTAAACCCAACGTTAATGCTTATATTGTATATTTTACAGTTCCCGTAATGACGACCACACGAACTCACCAGGTCTTAGTCGATTATGTTGTCGTTTGTGTATTCGGAAGAACATACAAAAACGCGGTTATAAAATTATTGTAAATATTCTGGGAAAAAATGTTTTATACTGACTATAGGGCTGAACCGTCTCCCAACGCTTTACGTTACAGTGTTTTCGTTTGTTTGTTATCATATACGCGGAAAACCTTCTGAAAGTCGTTTTCATAATGGCCTTAGGAGCTCCCGGAATCTACTATATTTCACATTATACCTGTGGAGAGGCGCGCCTAAACATTGTGTTGTCGGTCATACCCTTATCGTTCATCACCTTCTGGAATGTTTACATGATAAGCCCAGTCTTATGGATCTTCACACACTCTGTTTATCTTACTATAACACCGGGTCTAACAAACGTACGTGCCGTGCGTGGAAAATAACCAAAGTACACTTAGGAACATCATGTATAATTTCCTCTCAATACTTGCTGAATGCATTATTGTCCTCGTACTTGGTTTTATGCTTGCACTCTTTAAAGTGTAGGCTGATTTAAGCTTGCAAAGTAATACCCAGATCAACCATCACTAACAAACATGCCATTTTTCTTGTTTAAATAACAGATCTTTCTATATATTTCAAAGCACGCGAAGAAATGTCACTGTTTTAATAGAATAATCATCAAAAGAACAGGTAAATGAGTCAAAGAATTTAAACACCTACCTACTTTTCGGACTAACTGGGGGTAATATATATCAAGGGAGACAATTCTAATTGCCCCATTGTTCCTGATTAGAAGGAATCAAAATCACAAAAGCGAGTTCAGTAACGATGCTATTGATTTAGCTAAAGCTAAGGACTGCAAGAGGTTATGCTTGTGTCAAAAGAGAAGTGAGTCATCGAATCAATCATACAAGTACTTTGTCGATTTATTTAAAAACATATTTTCTGTTTTATATCATACGGTATGGTATTTTACTAGTTTTAATAATAAACGCAACTATGTTTACTTTCGACAGCAAATGGGTTGAGCTGACTTGTTTTCATCATTTTGCATGGAATATTCTATGAAAGTTAGTGAGAAAAAGATTACTAACACCTTTTCAATGGATTTTTGCTTTTCATAGTCCCCAACCCCGATTCTGTGGATATCGATATCATAATGCTGACTGCCGTGTTGTTGCCAAACAGCCCTACTTACACACCTAAATTCCTGGCAATCTGCTGATAAATACCACCGAAGTTTGTTAGCGTAAAAAAATCGCAGAGCAAAACATTTCTCCGTCCTAGGAATGCCTACCTCATCACAGTTAAATGTGTATAATGTCTACAGGCGGTGTATAAAAACAGAAGTTGAGTCACAAATTTACGTCACAGCCGAGATTGTGCCTGATAAGATAGCGCTGCCATACCGTGTGCCTCGGTACAGCTGCAGAGATGAGGCTTCCTCGCCTTATCCGTCTGCATTTTCGGTAAGTTAATATTGTAATGATTTAAAAAAATCCAAATTGTTATTTTTACTTGTTTGTTAACAATTTGATTTAATGATAAACATGCAAATTAAAATAGACTCAGTAGCAAATAGTACAGAACCGGAAGCTTGATGATCTGAAACTACTCGATTTTCAAAGCTTGGTCAGTTCGTGCTAAGCGAGTTAAGAGCCAGATACCTAGAGTCTTTAAGATATCTCTATCTTACCTGATAACTGAATCATTCTGTGGAGGTCACTCACTGTGTTTGTGCAAGACACATACACATTATTGTTCCATTGAGCCGCTTGATATGCATTTTCAATAGAATTGCATTCATGATAAAAATCCTGTGTGTTGTTTCAGATGTTCTATGTTGTTGTTGCTTCTTAAAATTAGCCAGTATGATAATCATACATATAAAAACTGGCAAAACGTCTGCTATCATATAACATAGCCTTCCCAGAAACGAAATCACCCAGGTTTGTTTTGTTGTCATGGAATCGTGTAAGCAGAATATAGCAACCTATCAGAATATTTCCAGAAAATAGCATTGGGGAAAGATAAGGCTTCCTTTTATAATTCCGGTGTCTATTGGCTGGATTGGGGCTTTGTTGACCTTGGCTAGTTTAACTGCAATGATTAGAATATTGATCACGACATTGCATACACAACGACCTCCTCTAACTAATATTTCATAATATTTATAAATTAAACCGGTCTAAAGAAGCAATTATTTGAAGACTCGCGTATCGTTGTAAACGGTTTAAATCAATAAACAAATTCCAAGTCTAAAAATATATTGTTCATAAAATTATAGTAATATTTCAAAGCTCTCATTGTCATTATGTAGCAGGTATAAACGATGCTCTCCTTAACGCAAATTTATTTGTAGGTGCAGATTGTTTTTTGACTGATATCTTAATGACAAATTTAAATGTTAAAACGATTGTTTAAAAGATAATCACGTCTATGACGTCTTTCTTCATTGTTTTATCTGTTGCAAATGTTTACTGCGGTGCTTTTTCATTTCAATGCATTGTTTAGAATAGATTAACCTCAAACGACCTTCACGGTGTATTCCATTAGTTATCGCCCCTGAAAGTAGTCTCTATCTGGAATGGCATGGCAATGGTCCAATTCCCGTTTGTAGTTGTTGTTTATCAATGATTCCAACCATTCCAGAGCTGCGAGGTTCTGGTTCGTACTCGCAGAAACATTTCTCATGAGGGATTTAGCTCAAGCTTAAATTGTGACTCCAAGAAAACGTCTCAGAGGAACATAATATCGCACTTCTTTTTTGTATACGCCATTTTTATAAAAATCGTCTAGTAGAAAGCTTTGCAGATAATCTGATTTCATGCAAAATACAATTTTCTATTTGATTCACGCCTATTTTAATGTCGCAAACACTTATCATGTCATGAAATGTGTTGTTTGTTAATGGATTGCTTGGTCGTTTTCATAAAAGTAAGAATCCAAAGCAAACTGACAAAGCATTGCAAGACGAGTACGGATTGTGTTGAATCGTTTTGCTTTGTGTGAGTTACATGGTAGTGTAATGTGTTGTATTGTATTGCACTGTATTGTAGTACATTGTACTTTCGTATTTTATTGTATTGACTGGATTCGACTGACCTGTTTTGTGTGTATTACATTATTTCGTTTTTTATTGTATTAAAATTTTATTCTACACTTTTGTATTGTGCCGTAATAACAATATATTACATGGCGGTTAATGTAAAATTGCACTCACCCTGAGGCGGAGGTCCCTTTCGGAGTCGAGCGCATCCTCGAGTTCACGGATTCTCAACTGAAAATAACAGAGAGATAATCAGTATAACATATAAAAACACCATTTATATGCCAAACACTTATGAGCATCTTGAATGAAAAAAAAAACAAAATAATGATCAAATCAAAGAAACGACCAGATGCTAAATTTGGTCAATACAATCAATCAATGATGCAATAAAGAACTCAATAAAACTGAAACGCATTCGGTATGTCAAATATTATATGTAAGGCGTACATGGCCATTTGACATAGCCAAACAACATTTATTGAAATTACGAAAAAGGAACACAAACTTAGATAAAATAAGAAGGTCAAAATTAATAAAAGTAAGTAAATAAAAAGATGAAAACTTAAATGTAGATGTGCATCAGTGAAATCAGGAAAGGTGCTTTATCGCATGACAAGTGTTTAAACATATTGTGAATGCAAACTCAAAATGAACGAAAACTATATAACTACAAGTTTACGAACTGTGCATTTTACGACAGTATGTGTACGAAGCCGCTTCATGCAATACACACAATAACAGACGTACATAATAATTTTACCTCTGCTTATTAATAAAACCAAAATAATACGTTTTTTAATAAAACAAATAATTATTATTGCTTCCACTTAAGATAGACATTCATATAACAAACTAAATTAATGCTTAGTTTTAAATGAATACAAAACAGATTACAACATGCATACATAATTTTGTGATGGATTATTAAAACACAAAGTAAATGAGAAATGTGTTTAAATATTAAATGCATAATGAATGAATGTCATTATATATTATTTTATTAATTACGCGATGAATTATCATGGTTTCGTACAAATAATTAACATATAACATGCAAACGGTTCACCGTACAAGTTCTTGTTGCCAAGGGCCATAGCAAAGCCACAAAAAGCGATTATTTGTGCTGTATATAACATGCAGGATCACAGATCTAAGTAAATACCATTGGTGATGAATTTTCGCGGCTTTCACCATGCATCTTAAATAATTAAATTCGTATACTAGTTCTTCCTTGGTTTTCTTCGTGGAAATCTGCTTTGGTTGCAATAAAACTTGCATTTCTTATCTACTATTGCTTCAGTATTTTCAAACATTTGGCCAGCTTCTGTGTATTTCGGTTTTGGCTTTAGTTTCAATATAACTTACAGTGCATGCTCAATGCTATTATTTGATTTAGTCTTTATGATCAGCTTCATCATTGGCTGCAAATTTATAAACTCATAAACTGTATGCTTGCTTCGGCGTTTTGCACCTTAGATGTTTATGCTTACGTATGCAAGACAACCAATGCATGTTTGTTTCTGTTATAGATGCGTGGATGCGATCACACCTTGGCATTCCTCTTGCTGCGTGTTATGATCTAGTGGCTTAGGAATGCGCATGCGGCTGCTGCCAAAGCCTATTCCAGGTGCGTGCAATGGGGCTGAGAAAGGAGCGCAGGGAACATAGGTACTAGTGGAGGGCAAAGGGCTATAATATTGCTTTCTATAGAACTGTGATGATTTTAGTGCCGTGTGCTGATAAAAGATGAGAAATGAAATGATATTACTTAATCTTACATATTTTTTCTCCTCAATAGTTTTTATGATGTGTATTTATTATGTGTAAATGTCTGGCCATCTATATTTTACAGTATTATATATATATACACATATTCGATCAAAACCAATATAAAGGGTCAATGAACTCATAAATAAATTAATTAAAACTAACCCCAATAAATATGTCGATAGTTTCTAATATGTATATGTTACAATTAGAATGATTCGCAAATCAACTACACTACGGGAATTCACTTATGAGATTGTCAATAACTGACAGGCCCAACATGTCAACAAAATTCTGACATGACCTTTACGCTCAAAGAAAATTGAGCACATACTAGTTTTAAATAGTGCAATATTGCTCACCGTAGAACGATGATTCCTGTGTATACATAAAAACTTCACATGCTACAAGAAATTTACGAACTTTTATTTGTAAAAATAAATATATTGAGGTCTTTTTGTATATACTGAACTATTTTTTAACGCGGAAGCACTAACATACAAAATGGTGGCTGTAAAGCGTTAAAAATACAGATGACAAAAACATAGTGCGTCACAGTCTGTTATAAGGGGCCAGTTCAGGTAAACTAAAGGCTTGGCTACGCCATACATTTTGCGGTAAAACACCGATTGGAAGTTGTTTTGTTTGTTGTTGTTTTTCATACACTGGTGAGCATCAAAGTCGTGCAGGGAGGCTAGATCTAAGATATGCCAGTATCACCACATGTGTGTCTGGATATTTCATAGGGCCTACGGTGCTAAATATAGCCACAGCATATATGCAACCAAAAGTCTTAGATGAGCCGAAATTCGAAGGCATCTAAAAAATTATAAGGCATCATGCAAACCTATTAATAATTGCTAATGAACGGGTATCCAACACAGTGTGTGATGTAACAGGCATAATAATTTATTCATATGAAAACGTTTAATGAATTTGTTAATTTTTTATGAGTCGCTTACTTATCAAAATTCATTTACTGAAACTCCCGATCTTACCAAAACATTTCTCTGGATAAAGAACTGTTTAAGCTTTAATGTGACTAAGAGACTAAGTAAGAAGAGTGAGTTATGAATGAATCGAACGTAAAAATAATCTAAATTAAAATGTCGATGAACATCAATGCCATGGCAACAACACACGTACGCACACATAAAAGGACGACGACCCTCAGCACCATTTTACTCTAGTTTAGATACTGAATATGAATAATATTTCGCTGAAAAGCGGTTTTGCTGTTATAAAATTCCTTCCAAACAAAATGATCAAGCTCATTATGATGTATTATTAGAGTCTAAAGTGTCTTCTTGAAGATGTTTAGTATTTTATAAGTACACAATTGCATGAGTCTAGAAACCGTGCAAACGTTAAATCAAATCCTTACCCTGGACATAATGTGATAAAAGGCAGAGTATCTAATTCTTAATAATAACGAGTTTTTTTTCTTGGATAAAGCTAAGTGAGATAAGATGGCCGGTGTGTAAGTATGTGGAAACTATGGAAATAGTTGGCCATTTCTTTAAGTGTTCATTTTTGTATCTAATCAGTTTGAAGATTGGACAGGAACGGGAGTTTACTGGAGTTGTGGTTGCGTGGAGTGGACTGAAGTGGATTGGAGTGGAGTGACTATTAGATC
Source organism: Sinonovacula constricta (assembly GCA_007844125.1). Classification (NCBI taxonomy): domain Eukaryota; kingdom Metazoa; phylum Mollusca; class Bivalvia; order Cardiida; family Solecurtidae; genus Sinonovacula; species Sinonovacula constricta. The sequence continues at coordinate 7,353,300 of CM017558.1, read as the reverse complement.
GGGACACTCGGGGAATTAGGCAAGCCTGCATGTCGACTTTACCATATTCTACCTGAAAACGGTGTTCTTCATCCCTATAAAATGCTTCCCGTGTGTTTGCAACTCGAACGGATCCTTCCACGTTTCCCTCATCAATTGTCACACGTTTCTTGACAATTGAGCTGGATTTCGAGGATTGCTACATTGAGATTGAGAAATACGCATTGCACACAAATGTGATGACGTAAACACGATAAGTGATGACAAAGTACACATCAATACACTAAAACATCATTCAAGTGCTGTGGCAACGCACAATGGCTTTTGTAAGTATTAGGATAATTAACACCAGACAGCATGTGCTTATGTACCAAATACACACATGAAAGTGATCGCTACCTTGGATTATGATGTGCATTCTACAAAACTACGTGAACTCATGGCAGCAAATAAGCGACAACGGGGGGCCAACCAAACAATGTGTTCATCCATTGATATAAAGATCATCTTCATCGTGTGTGCTAGTGTGCAATTCACGCCAGTCGCCCTTTGATTCTCATAAGTAAATTTTCATCATAAGGTCATTAATGAATCTTTATTATCCTCCTTATTCTCACCATCACCATCACCACCACCATCAACAACACCATCACCAGTACCATCATCATTAGAAACATCATCATCAGGTCACCTATCACTTTTATAAATGTAATCATGTTTAATGTTATCATTATCAAATGATAACAGAGGATGATATATTATTGTTATTATGATTATTATGATTAATATTATTATCATCATTACTATTGTTATTGTTATTGTTTTTATTATTATTATTATTATTATTATTATTATTATTATTATTATTATTATTATTATTATTATTATTATTTGCATCATTATTATTAGCATCATTATTATTAGCATCATATCTATCATCATCATCATCATCGTCGTCGTCATCATCATCATCATCATCTCTATAATAATGATAATAATAAATATTATTATTATCATTATCATTGTTATTATTATTATAATTATAATTCATTATTATAAACCTCATCATCATGGAACAATGTTATTCTCAATCATATTAATTTGCATACACAAACACCATACAAACTACAATATCCTAAGTTTAAGCCGATACAGCTAAGTTATGCAGCAGTATTCGTCATCCAGCAGCCATCATCATCTTATAATTTCGCTTTTGTTTTAGCTTTGTAAGTAATTTCTGGATTCCGGTTATAAATCTTATCATATTTCCTTTCGTGCTTGCAAGTATGCCTTCGCGCAATGTTACCTTTCAGAAATGTTCATATGTCAGGTATTGCCCGATGCAAAAGAGCTGAGGTAAACGTGTACCCTTCACGTCAATTCATATAAAAGATGAGACATCTTTTATTAACTAAAGCACCCAGCTCCTGTCAATCTTCGTTTCTCATCTACCTGTGATGCGATGGAAAATACACACCGATTCGGAATACCGCGGATTCTTCCCATCAGCATATTGTGTATCATACCTGCGCAAGCGCTCTCCATAAAAGGAGGTACCCGAACTATTTATAGAACTAATGTTAGATTCAAGATGGCGGCCGATTCATTACACGCGAACGATAGCAAAGGTAGTCCTACAGTGTTGCTCTTGTCTGTGCAGCGTAAAGCATTTCAGAAACTTTATAATGCTACCTTAGTTGTCCAGAAAGCAACATTTTTCTTTCATAATAAAATATTTTGCTATATCTACGACTATTTTGAGATATCCTCCTCTAAAATTGGATGCCTTTGTAAATAAACTTGAAATAAATAATAATCATAAAAACAAATATCTTAAAATGATATTAAAAATAAAATTTTGATATGAGTTAAAACATGGAACATAGATTTAATAAAAGTGTAATAAAAGATTTAAAATGCAGTCGAAATAATCAATGAAATACTCAGATTCATTGTAAAAAAATTGGAAACAAGAAAAGTAATACCATTCACAATATAAAAAAAATGATTTAAAGATTACGTTAAAAAAATTTCTCTGCATTGAAAGATTGTTTGTGTTCTTTTTTTATTTGTTTACATAAAAAAAGGTTTAAAACGTATTATCGTTTGTAATCTCTTATTTTAAAAGTTCCAACATAAAGCTCAGATTTATTTTTGCTTTAATTAAATCTTTGTATCATTCAACTGTATAAAAAGCTTTTGTTCTCAATCATCAATGTTAATTCAGGATTCAGTATGTTTTCGGAACTCAGGTAATACCCGGAAACCGCAAAGAAAGCAACTTTATTCTTCTAATTGTTTCTAAAAATAGATCCCTGAAATAGATCCAGGTAGCATAGCTTTCGCTTCCTGCCCAAATCAGGGAAGTCGCGTGATGGCGCTGCATTTTGCATAGCAACAGCTACTTCCTGTTAACCTAGTTTGGTCGCCATCTTGAATTTTATGTAACTGTCACTTGGAAAAGGCTTAAATAAACTAGATTCGCTTCCGGTCAATGAAAAGTCTAAGTTAATGATTTATTTGTCAGATTTTTACAGTCAGTTAAACAAACTTAAAACGTATAAATGTTACGTTGTTTTTTATGCGCGTGCTTTGTGCAAATTGCTTCCGTCCCGTAAATCCTAAGCTGAACTTATGCGATATACATTTATTGATTTATTCGGCGATTTGAACAATCTCTTTTCTAAATCATCGAGGCGACTCAGAATGCACCATTGTGATAATATTTATTTCAGAGATTCTTTGACTTAACTTACACTTTTACAAACGTTTTTTTCAAAGTAGTTCATAATGATAATAATAGTATATCTAAAAATGATAGCTAACCCAAAATAAACACGCAATGTGATGATACTGGTATGATAATGGCTCTAGTAGCGTACTAAGATAATAACTGTTATGATCTATAAGTAGAGCTTTACCTGGCACAGAAATGACTATATAATGGTAGTATCTGTATATTATAGAATGACAATAGTCCACATATTTTCTGGTTTATCCAGGTGCGGATCTACAATTTCCATCAGTAAGTAGTCCAACATCTTATGGCGCGGGGACTTTGGCCCCTGAATTTGCGGGGTTATTTTTTATATATCCAACATCCTTTTGCCGCAAACTGAACCCAACATCACAATGAAATTCGGCTTTTATGAACTTCACACTTCAATGCACACAGTTATATAGCTGTTATAGTTTGCTGCTGGTACAAGAAGCGAGTGGGACATTGACACACATAGCGACACACGAGAAATACAAACAACACTTGTTGGTTGGTTCCACATGGCGCCATTATAAATCCACAGAAAGCAAGACGTCTGCATCGAACAGGCAAACGAATGTACAACATTGAAACACATTGACAAATATAGATCCATCATTCCATCAACACGGTCGTTGCCATGGAAAGCAAATTCAAGATTTCAAGACAAGAATATATATTTATATAAAATGCTGCAAAAACGTTACAAGTTTTACATATAGTAAAAAAGCACTCAATTAAAAACATTCGAAACAAATATGTTAGAAACAAAAATACATATTGCAGAATAGACGCTTTTAAATGATTGTGCAACATATATTAAAAACATACAAGCTGAGTTCGAGTGTTAACTATAGTTACACGTAAAATAACGGCGTTACTGAGACATTTGGACACATACGGATCGAACTTACCTCGGTCCTACTTTGGGAGGATGGCGATGCCCCTCTGTAGACATTGTACGTACGGCTGACGTGGGTAATCTTGTGGGAAGAAATGTTATCATCCATTTTGTGTTCTATTTACTCTTCTAAACCAAATAAAAATCAAAAATCAAACTATTTATCTCTAGTAGAAAACAACGAGGTAAGAACCAAGACGTCGCGAAATGAAGCCTTCTAACACCACAGCCGATCTCTTCCGCGCCTGCTCACGCTAACTGACAGACTATTTACTCTTGACTTCCCGAAAGTGTCTTCCTTAAATACCTATATACATAAGCGTTATATACCCGCACCCGCCGCTAGAGGGAGTCTGGCGCGTCTACCTGAAATCTGCAAGTTTCAGTGTAATCGGATACCCTCTGTTTTCATGTACTATACACTCTCTATAGCTATCCCCCATCGCAGCGGCTTGGTTCTATCTGCTCTTCAAGAGAAGCGCTTGGTTGTTAAAGATAGAAAAACACAGTTACGTTCTTTTTATTCCTTTCAACAATTGATAAGCATTATAATTGCAAATGTCGAGGCACGGCAGATGAAATATATTAACGAATATTAAATGTTGTCTGTAGTGATTCCAAAATGATAGAGCATAATCAACAGCAGGATTAAAAAATAATTATATAGTTAGTAAAAACGAATTATCATGCACACGTATGTCCCTTTAACACTTTAATAAATTGTGAACAATTTTTGACCCTCACTCTTGTAAATAAATGTCTTTATTATTTTCGTAAAGCATCTAAGGTGCTAAGGGTAGGAAGTAGATATTACTTAATTTCATATCTGGAATGTCTAACTATCAGCAATGTTATTTTCATTTTAAAAAGAAGTTTTTAACCGTCGGGAAAAAAACGTTCATTTTTAAAAAAACAACAACAAATAAACGAGCATTTGAATATTTAATCAGATCTATCATGAATGCAGAAATAGTACCAGTATTAAACTGAAAGAATAAACAAAACAGCAATTGCATTACTTCAGCAATTACAAAACATCGAAAATAAAAAACAACATCAGTAATTAAACAACAGCAAACACGAAACAACAGCATCGAGAAAACACTGACAGCAACAAAACTTCGACAGCAAAGACAAAGCATTGACAACAATAACACAAAACAACAGAAAAACAAACCATCGACAACAACCAAACATCTACATCTACTAAACACTGACAACAACAAAACCTCGACAACAACGACAACAAAAATTTCGATAAAAATAAAACATTTACAACAACAAATACATCCTCAACAACAACAACAACAGCAACAAAACTTCGACAACAATAAAACAACGTCAACAATAAAAGAGCGACAACAACACAAACAACCGCAATAAAAATCCAATGACAAAACAACGACAGTAACAAAACAACAACTCAAATAATCAGCAACAAAGGAAAACAACAGAATAAAAGCAACAGCAACTTTGACAGTAGTAAAAGCGAATTCAGGTATTTGGAACATTTACCGTTAGCAAAATAATTTAGACTGACAATATTCATTGACGTGAATATTTTGTTTATGGCTTCGGGTAGCAGTAGGTGTTTTCGCCAGGGATAAATTTAGACGAGATAACCGAATTCAAGGCTGGTTAAAACTCAGACTTTCGTCATAAAGTTTTACTATAGAATGCACGGTATGTAAACAAAAAATAAAGTGTTAAAGAGCGGTTCGGGAAGTAGAATCGAATAACAATTTATTTCGAATTACAAGGTTAGGTAACAAAAGACGAAAATAAACAATTTAGCATGTGGTTCCAATTATATAAATATATTTGCGTGGGTATCGTTGCTGTTTGGTTGAACATTATAGAACGTCTTGTTAATTAAATTGAATATTGTTCTACATGATGTATGTAAAATGACGAACCACTGTTGTTGTTTAATGTTCAATGTTTTCTTTCTACTGTTGTGAGTAAAATAAAGTCTTAAAATCTTGTTTCCATTCACTTATAAATTTGAAACAGCTTCATTGTCTGTTCTTAATATTTTCATTTATTTAACATTTTTCTACGTAATACAGCAAAATTGTATACTGCTTCTCAGTACATTAGTAAAATTGATACTAATGTATACTAATATATTAGTAATTTTACCAATGTACTGAGAAGTAGTATACAATTTTGCTATAATACAAAATAAATATATAAATATACATATATTTATACTTATATTTATATTTATATATTTATTATATGTTATAGCAAATTGTATACTACTTCTCATATATATAAAATTAAATATAAGTATAAATATGTATAGAACATAATAAAAATACCTAGGGCGTCTGTACATGAACTTTATTGTCTAAACAGTGTTCACAATACCAACGTAAGTTTCGAACGATGCAAAAAGAATAAGTGCACATTTTAATTCAAAATTGATTAATACTTTGTATATGACCTTATAGTTTTGTGTCTTTATTTATTTTTAATCTAAAAGATAATCCGGCATTACTCAATACTTTTAGAAGTGTATCTTCCCTTACTCTTTCTTGACCAACCGTTGGTTACGAAAAGATGCGCAAATATTTGTATATTATTTATTTTGTTTATCTACTAGATTATATAACAGACTGGGTATAATCAAAACAATATTCATAAAGGTCGGTCTATCATCCCACCACTGGTGTATGCGGAACTCCATATCGTCGGTGCATCATGATGACCGGTGGACAAAAACAGACGATAAACAACAAATTTACAATCAAAGAACCATACCCCAGTCCGTCTGCAAGAAGCAGCAGGCGATGAACTTGTGCCGATCGCCTGATCTAGACAGGATAACGAGAGGCTGATTGGCCGCACACTTACACGTTCGTAATATTGCCTCATTATCCAATCCAACAGCGAAGTTCTTATTAAGCCTAATACTTTATTATTGTTATATAAACCATATGTGTGTTTATGCTGCTTTTCATTAGTATTAATGAAATCGTATAGATTGTGTTGGATTTTGTTTAGTTTTTCAAATACATTGGAGCGACAAATTATGATCATGTTAGTGACGTGCAGCTATTTTGTTTGAGGAAGACCCCGGGACAAATGTCTGAGTAGAACCACTGGCAAGTCAACTGGAAGAACTTCCCATGTTAAGTCCTTCGCTCTGAACGGTACTCTAACCGCATGGGTTCGAGCCCTGGTGAGCGACTAATCAGTCTAAGGAGTTACAAATTGGCGACTCTACCGCTACGCCACGGGCGCCCTCGAATAGCTGCATTACTTTTAGATAAATGACCCGACACTTACAGAAGGACTGGATCGTTGATATCGTTGTGGTGGTCGTATTCATTTTTTTTTACTTCGCTTATTTATTTTGTATCCTTAGTGGTAAGGTTGTTTTTTTATTTACCAGCATTTTTGCCTACTTGTAAAGTAATTTTTATGTTAATCACTTTCAAGCCTTGACTGGTAATTATGCCTCCGATCTCGCGATATTCCACGATAACTGTGGTCAACTCATGCCTTTACCTTTTTCATTAACATTTATAAATTGACAAGTGGATTAATATAAATACTAATAACACTTTTCGATAAATGAATGATCTCTTAAAATGCTAACTAGTTAATATAGACAGTCAATGTAACAGATAGAAGCGGGAAAAATGCGTGTTCCGTCCATACTCTTGTTAAGCAGTCCAATGCTCTACTGACTGTGCCACAAAGTCAGTGTACATTGTTCATTTTGTGCAGTTTTATTCTACATTGCGACCAGCACCATGTTTGGATACAAAATTCAACAAAACCTATGTTTTCATATTGATATTATGGTACTTGATATATTCAATTACGTGTAGGTACGGGAAGTCCCTGGGTCAGTCCCGGGTCGCGACATACCAAAGTTGTTAAAAAAATGGCATTGGTATAGCTCCCTTGCCAACGCTCAATCAAATACAAGGGCAGTTCCACGACTGGCTGGCCCTGTGTCAGGATAATGTGATTGGGTATGGAAGGGGTTTATCCCCTTTCATAACTGGGTGTGGTATCATGTCAGGTGTTCACGGTGTGCTGTACACAGTAAAGGCAGCACTATATCTGCTTCAAGTGGACACCGTCTCCAGATAACTGAAATACTGTTGGTGGGACGATCAACCCAATAAACAAACAAATACATGTAATAATAAATCCAAAAGTACTAGTTAGACTAATCTCATATTTGAAAAATTTATCCAAATTAACTGTTTGTATCGAAGACCTTTCTGTACATAGCAAAACAATTTTCGTTAGGATGATATTAAATAATACTTTTACAAAAATACTAAGAATGTTTTTTAAAAGTAGGTTTCTTTAAATGCCCGAGGTTTAAAACCGCAGAAATCCTCATAAATCTTAAACCTGCTGTTTTTGTTGTTTGTTTTTAAGTTTTTCAATTCTTCGTGGTTTCGATTTGACTTTTTTGTATCTTAAAGGTCGTATAAACAAAAATGGTGTTTTTGTTAGTTTTTATTTAAATATTGTTAAAATATAAGAACAAACATTTACAAATATTCATTATAAAGTACCAACACTTGACGAACGTTCAAGGATTGACATGCTTACATGCTCCTAATTGTGAGGAGTATATTGATCCACTTGGTTTCAGTAATATTTAAAAGACAAAAAGCACCGACGCAGTTCAAAATTAAGTAATTTCACAGTTTACGATGAAGTTTCGTTAAAGGTCGGACTACATTGACTTTGACAATCGGAACTCCTCGGGTAATTCCGTCCTCGGGACAATGATTCGTAAATTATCCGAGGTGTTCCGATTGCGACTTTGATGTACTGCTTGCTTTAATGAAATGTTTTTTATGAAGGGGTCGATCTAAAACCGTCTTATACCTATTTTCTGGTAAACATTATTCTATAGCAAATGTGTTTCACATATAAATGTATGCACCTATGCACATTTCTGTTATGTATTATGTTTATTTGCATTTAACTCATATACTCATATACAGTAATAACCGGTAAGTATGGTAGTTATGACGTTCATGATGCAGTCGCTGGTGTTGTTGCTGAAGATAATAAAATCTAGTCTATTTATATCCGAGAAAAGGCGTGTATGATCTAATTATCTAATTAATATTTAGGGTGCTAATGAAAGCGCAATTGTTTGTCCTCTTGTTGCCTTCAGGTAAATCGTACCCCAATATATCAGAATCGACATTAAATTGTTTGGGCATCAGATAGGCAGGTTTTAAAATATTACTCTTTGATTATTTACTTTATCGGCACATCGCGAACATTCTGGCAAAAAGATTTTTTCAAGAAGTTACTTTCCAACTTAGCTCCGAGTCCGTTACTTACGAAGTTGATTTTAATCGTGAAAACAATGTGTGTGCCGGTAAAAGCAAAAGGAAATATTGAGTAATAGTCTACCGCAATATGAGACAACCAATAAAGTTTTCTATCTGATCCGGTGCTGTACAATTGGTGTGTTTTGTCTTGATTTTTAATGTCTGAATATCCAAGCTTTGAATCTTTAAAACATGTAGACTTATTTTGTCTGTTTCAAATAAATCGCAGTGACAAAATTATAGCAGTTGAGCTGATTCCAGCACTTATGTGCGATCGAAGACTCCGAACAGACGCCTGTGTAGAACCAACGCCTAACGCATGTCAAGTGGAAAACCTTCACACTTACAAAGATTTCGAAAAAGCTCTGACAACTCGGCCACTTGAGACCCATATGTAGAATGTACGACCGATGTAATGACATACCATTTAACCCCGGTCCATCTATACAACCAGGCGCTACACTGGTTGGCGTGTGTCTTCATGCAATTCTTATTCGGATCAGTTGGTCCATGGAATAAAATGTAAAATATAATACGCATGTAAATACAGACGACATCCTTATGACCATTAGGATCCACTGTCGTACGTTACACGTTGACGATCCCAGAGACTCCCGGAGAAGGAGGTTGAATGAAAACATTCCTTCCAAATGACGATATAAAGCCCACCCCACCCCAGTAAACCTTTGCCTACCAGCACCATCCCTCGCCACCTGGAATGTCGAGAGTACCTGACGGAATCGTGGATCCGATCGTGGGCGTTTGTAGAAAGCTCTCCCGTCTGCCGGAGCCGTCTGCCCCCTCCCCACTTCCCCCCACTCACCCCTCCTATCACGTCGCTGATTGATGATTCCACCAGAGCTAGGTAAAGTGTTTTGATTGTTATAAACCCCTGTAATGAAACACTCACATGTCTGTTGGTAAGTTCTCATTTTCATTTATATCATCACTATATTTATTCACTAAGACAAATGCTTACCCTTCATGTTTGGTTGCACCACGGACCATAGTCCAGCCAACCTTTGTTTCCACTTCCGACCAGGCTCATCCATAACATTTCGACGCCTACTCAAGCTCACCCATCACATTTCCACCCCGTATCCATGCTCACCCATCACATTTCCACCCCCTACATAAGCTCACCCATCGCATTTCCACCCCGTACCCAAGCTCACCCATCACAAGTCCAACCTGCATCCAAGCTCACCCATTACATTTCCAATCTGGACCAAGCTCACCCAGCACAGTTCCACTCCGTACCCAAGCTCATACATCACAAGTCCAACCCGCGCCAAGCTCACCCATCACAGTTCCACCCCGTACCCAAGCTTACCCATCACAAGTCCGACCCGCACCAAGCTCATCCATCACATTTCCAGCCTGGACCAAGCTCACCCATCACAAGTCCAACCCGCACCAAGCTCACCCATCACAAGTCCAACCCGCGCCAAGCTCACCCATCACAAGTCAAACCCGCGCCGAGCTCACCCATCACAAGTCCAACCCGCGCCAAGCTCACCCATCTCAAGTCCAACCCTTGCCAGGCTCACCCATCACAAGTCCAACCCGCACCAAGCTCACCCATCACAAGTCCAACCCGCGCCAAGCTCACCCATCACAAGACCAACAAAATTCCAAACCGCGCCAAGCTCACACATCACATGTCCATCCCACGCCAAGCTCACCCATCACATTCTCAGCCTGGACCAAGTTCATCTATCACATTTGCAACCCGCACCAAGATCACTCATCACATTTGCAACCCGCACCATGCTCATCCATCACATTTCCAACCCGCACCAAGCTCACTCATCACATTTCAAACCCGCGCCAGGCTCACTCATCACATTTCCAACCCGCACCAAGCTTACTCATCATATTTCCAACCCGCGCCAGGCTCACACATCACATTTCCAACCCGCGCCAGGCTCACACATCACAAGTCCAACCCGCGCCAAGCTCAACCATCACAAGTCCAACCCGCGCCAAGCTCAACCATCACATTTCCAACCCGCGCCAGGCTCACACATCACAAGTCCAACCCGCGCCAAGCTCACCCATCACATTTCCAACCCACACCAAGCTCCCCCATCATATTTCCAGCCTGGACCAAGCTCACCCATCACAAGTACAACACAAGTATGTCATGTATGCATTAATTGTTTTATGTAAATACAAAATATTTCTACGTGTGTAAGTTCCCTTTTGTAACCTGACACCTCGCGAGTTGCACTGAACACTCAAATGCAACCGACTTACAAAAAAAAAAAAATCACCAATTAATTTCTATCACCCTAATTCAAAATAAAATACATATTTTTTATTAATATATGGGTGTGATCATTTAAAAAATAACTGTTGAGACTATAAAGTACCAAAAATTATTTAAAAAAAAACAACAAGCAAAAACAAAAAACAACAACAACAACAAAAAAAAAACAGAAAAAAACAACAGAAAAAACAGATGCGTCGTAATATACGATCAAATAATGTTTGTTTTCAGGAAGCGTGGTCGCCATTTTTATCACATCGATTCCAAAAGAAGACGACATTTATTTCAAGTAAATTCTGGATATGCAAAGGAAAAAGAAAACATATTTAAACACTCGAAAAAGTGTAATGATATGAAAGTGTTAGTGTATATTCATTGGCATGGCAAATTCGTTGGACATGAGTTTGTTGAACAATGGTGCATTCCGTGAGTAGTTCTTAAAATAAGTTTTGTTCGCAGTAAAAGGAATATGTTTATTTCTCTGACTAATCCCGATTTTTCACTGCTTGTCATCAACAATATTTGCGTATCTTTGAAAATGGCACCTGTACCGTCCTGCTTAATTCAATATTTTGATATTTTGAATTACTCGATGGCGTTGTCGAAGCCAAAGGAATCCACCATTTTCCTGTAATAATTAAGTTATTTCAACGTGGAATGTTTTCACCATTATTCACAAACAATTTTAAGAAAAAACAACGTATTATACTTGAAGGGACCATTTAAGATACTTGGCCTCAGTTGTTTGATTGTTGTTGATTTTTTTTTATTGTTCAGACAAGCAAAATTTTGTTAAATCAAATAAACTAACAGGTTTAATTATTACAATTGGTCACAAAAATAGACGTGCTATGTTTAAAAAAAACTTTGTTTCCTATACTTATGACGAATCAAAAAAGCGATGTCACCGTTTTCCTTTTTTCTTGGCCGTCATAAATTCATATTCTTAGTATATATCCAAACTGCGCATGCGGGAAAGTACGTCATGTGTAAACGTCATTAATAACACAGCAGCACACTGGTGGACTCGTAAGTGGTGCATTTGTTGAAATACATATCATTTTCGGATCTTGTAGTTCTATGTGCCATTTATATACGCTAAACATGTCGCTTTAAGAAATGTTGCAGTACAGACTCTTCAGTCCTAATTTGCCGATGGCTAACTACGATACTAGTATAGGATGATTGCCTTACAATCTTCTGTTTTCGATTGTAGCTATACGCACTGAACCGGCTCCAGTTAAATGTCCCTGAACGTGGCATCAAGTGTTTACCACATACCGTCACAAGTGAGTACAGCACTATCACTGCTTTAAGTGGACATAACCTTCTACTGTGTTTTCATAGCGCAAATATTCTAAACATCTAAACAACACAGTCTGCCTTGAACATACAGCTGAGTGCTCTTGACTGTTTAAGCCAGAATAATAAAAAGCAAAACTTTGCATTTCGCTTATTTTCTAGCATACCGGTACATCTACCACTACCACTACCCCTACCCTTTCCCCACTTCAGAATTTGTTTACCTGTTCGCTTGGGTAAGTATGCGTAAGAGAGCAGGTATGCCCAGTACGCGGAATGATAGCATCTTATCTTTTGGAGACCAGTGTAAGATCAAATGTCTTCCTAGAGAACAGCATAATTATGTCTTTCTAGAGAACAGCATATGTCTCCCTTGAGAACAGCATATGTCTCCCTAGAGAACAGCATATGTCTCCCTTGAGAACAGCATATGTCTCCCTTGAGAACAGCATATGTCTCCCTAAAGAACAGCATATGTCTCCCTTGAGAACAGCATATGTCTCCCTAGAGAACAGCATATGTCTCCCTTGAGAACAGCATATGTCTCACAGCATATGTCTCCCTTGAGAACAGCATATGTCTCCCTAGAGAACAGCATATGTCTCCCTTGAGAACAGCATATGTCTCCCTAGAGAACAGCATATGTCTCCCTTGAGAACAGCATATGTCTCCCTAAGGAACAGCATATGTCTCCCTAAGGAACAGCATATGTCTCCCTAGAGAACAAAATATGTCTCCCTTGAGAACAGCATATGTCTCCCTTGAAAACAGCATATGTCTCCCTAGAGAACAGCATATGTCTCCCTTGAGAACAGCATATGTATTCCTAGAAAACAGCATATGTCTTCCTTGAAAACAGCATATGTCTCCCTAGAGAACAGCATATATCTCTCTAGAGAACAGCATATATCTCCATAGAGAACAACATGTCTCCCTAGAAAACAGCATATATCTCCCTAGAAAACAGCATATATCTCCCTAGAAAACAGCATATGTCCCTAGAGAACAGCATGTGTCCCTAGCGAACAGCATATGTCCCTAGAAAACAGCATATGTCCCTAGAAAACAGCATATATCTCTCTAGAGAACAGCATATATCTCCTTAGAGAACAGCATATGTCCCTAGAAATCAGCATATGTCCCTAGAGAACAGCATATATCTCTCTAGAGAACAGCATATATCTCCCTAGAGAACAACATGTCTCCCTAGAAAACAGCATATATCTCCCTAGAAAACAGCATATGTCCCTAGAAAACAGCATATGTCCCTAGAAAACAGCATATGTCCCTAGAAAACAGGAAACAGCATATGTCCCTAGAAAAACAGCATATATCTCCCTAGAGAACAACATGTCTCCCTAGAAAACAGCATATATCTCCCTAGAAAACAGCATATGTTCCTAGAAAACAGCATATGTCCCTAGAAAACAGCATATATCTCTCTAGAGAACAGCATATATCTCCCTAGAGAACAACATGTCTTCCTAGAAAACAGCATATATCTCCCTAGAGAACAGCATATGTCCCTAGAGAACAGCATATGTCCCTAGAGAACAGCATATGTCCTTAGAGAACAGCATATGTCCCTAGAGAACAGCATATATCTCCCTAGAGAACAACATGTCTCCCCAGAGAACAGCATATGTCTCCCTAGAGAACAGCATATGTCCCTAGAGAACAGCATATGTCCTTAGAGAACAGCATATGTCCCTAGAGAACAGCATATATCTCCCTAGAGAACAACATGTCTCCCCAGAGAACAGCATATGTCTCCCTTGAAAAAGCATATGTCTCCCTAGAGAACAGCATATGTCTCCCTTGAAAAAGCATATGTCTCCCTAGAGAACAGCACATGTCTCCCTTGAAAACAGCATATGTCTCCCTTGAACACGACATATGTTTCCCTAGAGAACAACATGTCTCCCTATTAAACATTATTGAAAAAAAAATCTTAATTAACAATTCTTTTTTTTCAAACCATTCTTATTATTTTCAAGAAATATATTATGCAATAAAATCAAAAATACAAACAAACAGGCTACCAAATGTATTCTAAACGACATTCCATACTAATGAGGGGCGGGGAGGGGTGGCATCTACGATATTACTTGATGGAAAAATCAATTGTCGTAAAACGTAACGAGGCGTTTGTGACAGTAAAGTGGCCATTATTTAAAGTGGTCGCGTTAGTCATGTGGTCGTTATAGCTGAGTGAAAGCCAATAGGACATAAACCAAACTGATTTGGCTGATTATGAAAGCGGATTTATTATTATTATTATTAAAGGAATCGTGTGTTCCTTTGTCAGTTTGTGTTTTTGTTGGCACATGAAAATGGTGAATTGGATTTGATTCAACATAATTAATTAAAAATGATCGTACATTTGTGTACATGTTAACATGCATTTTCTTCTTTTTTTCTCAGGCAGCAGCTGCAACAACATCAGCAGCAGTCACAGCAGCAGCCGCAGCAGCAGACGCAGAAGAGGTATAAACATTTGACGACAACACTTCAGAAACATTCATCTTTATTGTGATGTTCCTGCAAAAACTGAAAATATTTGGATGATTTTGCAGATCTAGTCAACATCTCAGAACCATATATCTTAATCACAGAATTCTTCTTTTCGCTGGCATTATATTGAGCTGTAGCTTGCAATCAGCCTGAGTCATTCGCATGCGGTAGGACCACGACACTATAGCACATAAGTAAAGATGCTGGCGATGACACCTGTGGAATTCCAAGAACATTACAGGTAGAATCCGGGAGAAAAGAGCTGCCGCATTACTATGTCCAACGGAATTGTGTCAACCCTCATGTACAAGACCTCGTACGAGCAGTTTGTTTTGGTAGTGTGTGGCGAACATGCGCACATTGAATGATTTTGAATGGTTCTAGTATGTGTCGTCGTATTGTGAGCTTCGACAAAATGTTTGCTTAGTTTTAAAATTTATATACATAAAAAGTGGTGACGCATATCTGGTCGTTATCATAACATCCGACTATTACTGGTGGAGGAAATGTCTGAGAAGGAACCGCCGCCGAACCGCATGCCTACGAAGAACTCCTCAGATGGAAGTTCTCATTCGTAACTACTCGACTATTTCCGGAATCTCTGTAACAAAATCGTAGAAATGACCGAGGTGGAAAATTCTTGACCTTACCGGGACAACATGTATGATTAAGTTTAGTTTTTAAAGCCGTTTCTAAGAATGTTAACATGGACAAAACATGGGATTAGGTACGACCGTAAGAACTACGGAAGGCCACTTTTCCTGTTTATGTGTTATGATTATAAGATGGGACGACATTTCCTAACAATATAATGCATTGTTTCCATACAATTTACTGTTTTCTGCGAAATTATTTATGATGCCTTCTCCAAAGTATTCGGTCTTTTTATATTCTCTTGGGTTTCCTAAGTTGACATATTTAAGTTATGCGTGATCGCATGTTGTTCTTATTCCGTCAAGAGTTGGCCGAACTTTTGTAAAATATAAACAAAATGAAAAACGCAGAGTCTTATATGACATTGTCATATCTCCCGATTGCTTGTAACATAACCTATCTGACTCAAGATGACGTGTACAATTTAAGTACACTGCAGCGTTCACGTGCCTTTCTCAATCAAAAAAGAGAGCTTGTGTCCAAAGTTTTTTTTAAAACTACCTTTAGCTTTTATGTTTGTTAGTTTTTAGCATTTTATTAAACGAAGGCTGCTAAAAACATTAAAATAGAAAAAATGCAAGGTTACTGCCTTCTGATACCAACAAAGGACTGTGTATTTTGACCAAAACTCTTCGTCAAATCAATTATCAGATTTTAAACATAAATGTATCTAACAGTTTCCGGACTCGTCGACAATCATGGCGCATTGCCACGGATCTTTTGCCGCTCTCGTTCCTGACACGAGTAGCGTATTCCCTTGCGCCTTTACGATGACATTTGGCACGATGAAATACAAATGTATGAATACATACTTGCAAGTAAGAAACGCCTCCCGTTCTTCAAAAATAAGACTTCAGAACTAGCTTATTATTCCGAAAATTTGCTGACAAGGCTATGTTCTGTCTAATGTTTTTATTTTCATTTGCATTGATTATATCTTTAGTTTAATAGTTTTATTTGTATGTTTCCAAAAGAATCGATACATTTTTACACACTATGCAATATCAACCCCGAATTATTACACACACACACACACACACACGCACGCACGCACGCACGCACACAGAGAGAGAGAGAGAGAGAGAGAGAGAGAGAGAGAGAGAGAGAAAGAAAGAGATACACGCACGCACGCGCGCACACAGAGAGAGAGAGAGAGAGAGAGGGAGAGAGAGAGAGAAAGAGATACACACACACACACACACACACACACACACACACACACACACACACACACACACACACACACACACACACACACGTTATTTACGGTTGATGTGTAAATACTTAATCTAATCTTAAAATGAACTATTCTGTGGTACTAAGTTAAGGTTAAATTTTGGTACTTACAAAGTAAATCTACAAGAAGTAGTGGCGTGATCCGCTACGATCTTTAAGGAGACGTGTTAACCAATTCAGAATTAAAATAATGACTCAGGTTAGGTACAATACATGCAATGGCTAATAGGAACTGGAACTTATGTCAACGCTTATTTATTTTTCAAAATGTGTTTTTTTGTGTGCAGTATTTTCCTATTTATGACATGATCTTAAACTTTTGGTAGATATTGCAGGTTAAAATATTAAAGAGCTAAAAAATCTAAGTTATAGATTATTCAAGAATACGTAATCAATACTGCTAGTGCTTTTATTGACATTTTGATGTCACACTTTGCAAATATCAATATGTATTTAAGATATTTTCAAGTGTTTATCTATGTTTTATACAAAATTCACAGATGGTATTGTCTTTTAATTATCGCGACCAATGTTCTCCGCACATAGTCAATTTTGCATTGAAGGTTACACCACAATAAAAGACAGCATACATTTAACATTTGTCATGTAACCTGTGTGGACCTTTTGCATATAAACAAAAATGGCTGCCAATGTGTTTCTGTCGACCCATCATCATAGCGGTTATCGGCGCCTCTTGTGGTGTAAGAAAGGAATTCCATCAATTAGTATTATCCCTGACAAGCCTTACGTCTTACTGGCTTCTTATAACTTCCCAACGACAGAAGGCATTGCATCTTCTGTATTTGTTTTTACCTGGAATCCAACTTAAGATTTTTGGCGCAGTTTTGTTGTAAAGGATTTTATTTTTTAGGATAACTGGTTGTATGTGGTTTGATGCAGTGATTGCATTATTTATACAAAACACTTCTAATTCGCCGCCATGTTTTGGAGGTATGCTGGTAAACGTTATTTAAAAAATGGCGACCTCAAAACACTTCCGGTGGTTCCTACAACTTTGATTATTACCATTCTCATATTCATCGTCGGACAGCCACGACCGATCCATTCCGTTACTCTCCTTTCATTCGGTGGATATTTAGTTCACTTTTCGCCGTTTCTGATAATGATATTTAATTGGTCGCTTCATAATCCGATGAAGATTTCAGTCCAATGATAAAGCTCGTTTCCTTCTATTGTGGCACTGGGCGCAGCCATTGTTAAACTTCTAGTCTTTACGCTGAAGAGTAATGATTTTGTAGGCAGTATTATCTTGTTCTATTCAGTTCAATAAGACGACAGAAAATGTTCCAATAAATCCACGGGATAGTCGAGCGTGGGTATCCGACGATGCCTCATATTGTGCGCAGATTTATGTCATTAGTATTCCAAAACTGTTATCCAATACAATTACATAGCGTTTACAACCTCTGAGTTGAAAATAGCTTTAGAACAAGACTGGATTTCTTTCCACGTATTTGCATTAGAAGTATATTGAATAAATGGTCGAAGTATCATAAAACTTTTGACATTTTCATTTCGATACTATAACCATGTTTATGTTTGTTTTCATCCGTATTCAGAAATGTTTATACTAAGTTAAAAGTTTCTGTCCAGCAAACTCAAGCTAACATAACAAGAGTTCGATGCTTTTTAACAAACTATTGAGGAAATGAACATGAAATGCTGCACCGCTCACAGCGGAAAACGTGTCGGGTTTATTATTCTTTGGAGTTTTAATGTGATATTAGTTCCTTCGCCCGTGGGACATTGCATACTATTAATGTATACATATAACTTGCCTGGTTTAACTGACTAATGCAATATATAATAATAGGTTTTATATTGTACATTATGCAGTTAAGGTATTGAGCGTCGTTGGTCGGAAATGGACAAAAAAAATCTGTCTTCAATGGAATCAGCTTACTGTAGTTAGAAATTGAAAATGATGAAAAACGTGTGGTTGTTTTTTTTTTTTTTCTTTTTGAAGCGACTTAGTCATAGTTTTGTGTATATGCCTAACACATGAAGCAATCAATTAATGGTCTTGTTTATCCTTCCCTTTTACATTGTGGTATTTTGCGCCTAGCATATAGAACCACACGATCGGCACTTTATTTATATACCGTTTATGTACTTAAATTATTGCGCTACTTTCGAACCAATCAGCTCGATTATTATATTATGACTGACGTAAACACATGACGTATATCACACATGCACAGTTCAATGAAGATACTCAAGGTTGCTGAGGCTAACTTATCCCTGATTCCATTTTTTTACTTTATTTCTGCCAACGTCCATGTATTTAGAGCTGATGAGGGAAATGAATATGCATATTGACAACACAAACACTGAATTCAAAAGGTAAATGAAATTAACTCATATCAGTAAGTAAACGTTTTATTAAAGGTGGTATCCGACAGTATACCTACATTTTATATATGTAACAATATCTGAAAATAAGAACCATTGGAATTCTTACTAAAATAGACATCGACGTCACAGCGGATGTTGTGATAGAACTAAAACATTAGTGGTCACATGGTTTTCTTGACTTAAAAATAGCTAACCTTGCAGCGTGGCAAAGATATGAAATACATGTTTGTCGTGACGATTGTGGCGTTATGGTTCACTTTACCAATTAACAGCATTTTACGAGATCTGTTCAGATAACAATGGTTTACTAAGATGTATAATGAAAATATTTTGGTCCAAACTGTCGGATACCACATTTTAAGTGACAAGTCTTAGCATGAAAAGGCACAGAACAAAGGTATTTCACATGCAAGCCAAGCGAAAAGTAAGAACAAATTTGTGATGAGTCATTTAACTAAAAGAGCAAACCCGACAGTTACCGCCTTGAACGGTCAGTCAAGCATTAAATGCAAAATTGCTGTTTTACTGATAATTTTGTTGTCCGCTAACTGTCTTATGGCCAAATATTTATACAGCTCTTATTTTTTTCTATTCGTTTCGCAAAGCACAGCAGCATCTCTTGCTTGTTTGAGAAGACTATTTACGAGCTGTCCCTGTGACGCAAGTTTCTGTGTTGTTTTATAACCACAAACTCACGTTCTGTGAGATGGAATGTTAACTTGGCACCTATCTGGTATTCGGATGCATGTTTAACATATACAGAGGTGCAAATCAGCCTTGCACCGAATAACTTTCATTAATTCACTTAAATGTTGCTTTAAATTCAACCGGTTTCTTTTGTGTTCAACCGATGAGAAAGAAACACATATTGTCTAACGATGCAATCTCATGGCTGTTATATTACTAAAATGTTATTTGTTTGCCGTACATTGTGTAAATATGAAACGGCAATGTCCGCCAGAATAAACATATTAGTACATTCTCGTTTTGAATTATTTTCGGTCACCTTTGCTCAAATTATGTTTATAATTATGAAAAGTGGTATGACATATAGTGCTTTATTGGTTCAAATTGGATTTGTAACAAAACCAACTTTCCTTCTTTGGCTTTGCTTAACTTGAGCAACAGATGCCCTCTCCTTCTTGTGTATTTGCTACCTTACAGAAAACATGTCTTGTGTTCCGGTCTAGGTTTTGTTCCGCCATTACAGGATCAGTTTTAATCCTTTCTCATCACTTGTACAAATAAGAAAGCAATGCATAAATGACGCATTGTGTATTTTAACTACCATGGTATATTTTATGCAGCATTACATATACATATAAACAATATTGCATAATAAAACATCTGTCTTTTTGTAAATAAGTTAACCGAAGTCGATAGTCATTATCTCCAAGTTTTTAAGGTTCGGGAAATAAGCTCGAAACATTAGGTGAATGAAATAGAAGTTAAAGACGTATTGACAGCCTTTTTAAAAGTGATATTCGACAGTTTGCCTATTTCAGGTGCATGTAACAATATCCAATGCTTTGGGACATTTCGGCAATTTTTTTTCTGCATAATCTCATACTTTGGTCATTAGCATTCTCATATTCATCGTTGGACAGCCACGACCAATTCATTCCGCTGCTCTACATTCATCGCCCGTTGGATATTTAGTTCATTTTTGCCGTTTCTGGTAATGATATTTCATTGGTCGCTTCATAATTAGATGAAAATTTCAGTCCAATAATAAAGCTCGTTTCTTTCTATTGTGGCTCTGGGCCCCGCCATTGTTATACTTCTAGTCTCCACGCTAAAGGGTTATGGGTTTCGAAGGCAGTACTATCTTGTTGTATTCAGTTCAATAAGACGACAGAAAATTTTCCAATAAACCCACGGAATAGTAAATATTGGTGTTCTGGTGTAACTATTTAACGATTTTGAACACTACCTGTATGTATATTGTCGGACTGTACTACTCTCGAAAACAATCATTCTAAATGATCATTCGTTCCAAATCTATAAATAAGCACGATAGTGATTTCTGCTTAAACAGACATCAATCTCAGAGAAAAATGGCCGGAAAACGATATAAAATGATCTAAGAAGTAAATGACAACGTGGTTTTATTAGTCTGAAAATAGCTAACACTGCAGCGTGGTTCAGATGGGAAATACCTGTTTGGAATCACGAGTGTAGACTTACGCTTCATTGTTCACACAGATCTAGGGCATCAATGAACAGCATTTTGCAGGACCTTTTCATGTAGTAACAATTTATTTAGTTATTTGAGAAAAAAATCTTTGGACCAAACTGTCGGATACCACCTTGAAAAATGACATTAAAAACGTTGTTAATTGTAATGCCATGTAATCTAGAGTGTTTGTGATTTGTGTCTTCTTCATCAACAAAAAATGCCAAATGTCTAGGAAAATTGAGAAATCAACATGTGCAGTATAAACATGAATACGCCTTAAAGCCTCGGAGCCGAATTTAATACAGCGGTAAGCATTGCAATACATATGTGCAGAACGTTCTCAGAAATCTGTTTCCAGCGGCTGATACAGTACTTATATCTATATGCGTGCAAATTTCATCAAGGCTAAGATTGGTTGAGATTATGATGTATCGCCAATACCTAAGAATGATGAAACTCTGTTCTGACATATGTTGGAAGCCGAAGTCAAAAAATAAAATATCTCTGTAATAGGGGCCTACCACCTGCTTGCAATACGTCACCGCAGACAGCCAAACCTAAGTGGTTTAACACCGGTTGAACATGAAAGCCGTTGCAGGATTCGGTGAAGCTCTTTGTTGAAAAGATGACAACAACAACGCGAGATAACTTCAAATAAGCACCTTGACAGAGACCAGAAATTCCACATAG
Source organism: Sinonovacula constricta (assembly GCA_007844125.1). Classification (NCBI taxonomy): domain Eukaryota; kingdom Metazoa; phylum Mollusca; class Bivalvia; order Cardiida; family Solecurtidae; genus Sinonovacula; species Sinonovacula constricta. The sequence continues at coordinate 7,331,115 of CM017558.1, read as the reverse complement.
TTTGTGCTTACTCTCTTCACTATATAAAATCCAGTGCTGTTGAAATAAACAGCAAAGCTGCATCAACATAAGATAACCTATTCATTTCTTCTGCGAATGTAACATATTTATTTACTTATTTTGGTATTTTGTTCAGTGTTTTAAAATATTAAACATTGTCAAAACAAACTTAAGATTACACCTTAATAGGTTCACAAAATTCCATAGATTGTGTTATATTTTCTTTGCTTTTACTCAACGTTTAAGTAAGGTTTAAAAGGGTCAGAGTTCAGCAGCAAACACAGCTTCCGGTTTATTCAGCGCTGCATATTAAAAAAGCTTTTTACGTATGTCCTTGTATACAATAATAATGGATCAGAACAGAAGACTTTCGAGTTTTCTTTGATACCCACATATTTTGTTTTCTTCCTGATTTTTTAATCCCTGAGTCAGAAAATAAAAAGAAATAATAACATGGCGATATAAATATTGCAGATCACCAACTAGGTACCGTAAGCACCATTTCCCGCTACATTTAGTAACTACATACAAGTCTAGCACAGAAAAGCCATATGCAGTATGTTCATAATAAATTATAGAACACAGCAATCACAATTGTCAGTTTGCTGGATGTTTTCAGGTAAAAATTATTTATTTGACTATTTGATAAACAAAACTTTGATCCCAACCTTCCGATACCACCTTTGATACAAAAAGCTCACAAAAAAACCAACAAGAAATATCGTCTGAGGCACTCCTTAAAGATTGGAGGAGATAACTGTGCACGTGCATAGAATGCGCACGCAGAAGATCGCCTCCTGATGCGCCTTGAGTGATCGACAATATGCACGGTATTTACAATATAATCCACATCATGGTCTGTTGTCTGTAATTTGATTTTGGAGGTGGGAGGGGTAGATGGTAGAGAATGTTTTCTCAGAAAACGTTCAAATCGCCGTTCTGACCCATAATAATAACTTGCATTATGTAGCAACAACCACCCATTTTTATAAATGACAAAATATGATCAAAACTATACATTTTCTGAAAGTGCTACCCATGCCATTTAAGAAAATATATAGGTTTCCCATGTAGATGTATAACATAATTGTTTTGATGGACCAGAAAATGCAAAAAATCAACCTTCGAAAAAAGGTAAATTTTTAATTTCCAGGAAATTCTGACCTCATATATTATCTAACCAAATAAAGATACAAGAAACACAAACTACTGTTCTGTTAACTAGTCAGCTATATACACATCAATTTTAACTGTACCTGAACATTTTCAAAGAGGTATTCTTGTCTGTTTCATCATTTTGGTAGGTCGGGGGTCATGAAAACGGCCTGAAAATAAACAAAAAAGACAATGAAATTGGTCTATGTTTATATTTCATTCAGTTTTATGAGAAAATTTGATATATTTGTTACCACTGACATGTTTTGAAGTATTTTTGTAATAGAAATCAATTTCCCAGATGGCAAAATTTTACTTTCGGTTTTCGGAATTAAACAACAACCAGCTAAGGTTTTTAAGGTCATATACGCCTTATTTGGTCTTCCCCAAGCCTATTAACGCAACTTTTTCAATTCGAAATCCTCTGACAATTTCATAGCACCGCGTAATAGAAAGGGTATATTTTGGGGTCAGCTTTTTACTAAAACACCGATTGCGCAATAATACGTCTAACCGGTACGTGGATGTCGCTACATTATGATTTAAATAAAGACGAGTGTTGTTCTTTGAAACGTGTCAACAGTATATAACAACATAAAAAGCCGATTCGAGTGTTGATGCTTTTGTTTAAAAAGATTGGATGCCCAAAAAAGATATTCATTATAAACTATCGCTTTTAAATGGTAATGAAGTTTCCATGCACAGCTTGGTGAAATAACAATAAATGTCTCTCTTAAAGGAGGTCCCGACAGTTTGGACCAAAAATATTTTCATTATACATCTTAGTAAACCATTGTTATATGAACAGATCTCGTAAAATGCTGTTTATTGATGTCCTACACCTGTCGGAAATGTGAACCATAACGCTACACTCGTCATTACAAACATGTATTTCCTATTTGAGCCACGCTGCACAGTTAGCTATTTTTAAACCAAGAAAACCATGTGACCACTAATGTTTTAGTTCATCCACGTCATCCGCTGTGACGTCGATGTCTATTTTTAGAGGAAATCCCAATCGTTCTTATTTACTGGTATTGTTACATGTATAAGATGCAGGCAAACTGTCGGATACCAACTTTAAGACGTTATTACAGCTTCTCTGTTCAGTTATGAATTGTAATTTTGCCATGTTAATATATGGAAAGTATATACAAATAGAGGATCTAACACGAGCTGTCATTTAACACAAACATTTATTAAACGAGCTCAGGAAAAGAAAAAGTAAGTGAACCTATGGCGAGCTTGCTATAATTTTTCCTGGACGAGTTTTATAAATGTTTGTATTAAATAACAACGAGGGTCAGATTATTTTGATCCCATGATTTTAATCGCCGATATACGAGTTTACGAAATTTTAACAACAATACTTGGTGAAAAAGTAGTATGAGGCGATCTGCACTAGTTTGACGTCGATGACGTCATCAATCAACAAAGGTATGTTACTGGTGCAATTAGAAAATATGTATTGGGTGTATTGAATGAAAAACCAGAAGAATCATGTGCTAAAAATGAATTATTGCATCTTCAAGATAAGAGACAATAAGAAAAAGTTAGTGTAGACACGTTTAAAATATACAACGTACATTACAAAAACACTCCCATGTTGTTTACAAGGCAAAGTTTGGCAAAAAGTTGAAGATTTCGTCTTTTTTTAACAAATTACAAATTGCACAACAGTAGACACTGACATAACTATATTAACAATATATGGTAAGCATCCATGATTCTTAAACATTCATTGTTAAAGGTTTTTAACTTTAAACTTTTTTCAAAGGAATGTGCTTTAACTTAAAACACATCCATTTGGGAAAGGTTTACTACTATACCACTACTTTAAATACGTACTGCATTACTTCTAGTTTATTTTGCTTTCATTCGATTGCCTATTTGCCTTAGAAATGTTGCTGTTGTTGTTTAATTTTTGTTACTCATTTTGGCATGAACATTGTATTTATACAAAGTATATATCATAAGTCTTCATATATATTAAACCCGTATATGCTGTTTGTAATGATACCTTTAGCTAATAATGAAAAGGGGGTGAAAGGTAAGAAGATGTTCAAATAGTCAGAATCGAATAACAAAATAAAATAATGCACTATATTCTAGTATACACATATATGATAAAGAAAATCCCATATTTCATTTTCTGTACAAAAGATTCTCCCCGTATTCCAATTGTTTTGTAAAATAAAACAATAGGGAATTTGCCAGAATCAAGTTAATAAAAGATTTTATTTTATCATGTTTATAATAATTGCCATGATTTTTCTATTTTTCTATATTTACTTTATGTAGATGTACTTGTATGTCAAAAATGAATTTAGAATGTTATATGCATAAATTTTGAATACAGTTAAAAATTAATAGAATATAAAGAAAGAAGGGACAGGTGCGTGTGCGTGCAACTTTCCAAAAGAAACAATATTCTTACTGCCCTTAAGCAAGCAGTAAACCTTCAATTGTCATAATTCGTGCTGTTTTAATTGAGATTTAAATGTGTGTGTAGCACTTGTTTCTTGATTTACTGCTTAATTTGTGATTTGTTTAGCTACGCCATTCCATGCCACAGCGTTTTAACGCATAGCTTTTACGCCAGTGGTTTTACCCAGACAAGTGTCTGTAGGGTCTTCGTCCACCAAAACAGCTTGACGTCGTCACGTCGCAATAATGACCAGTATTGTTCCGGTAAGATGTGTTAAAAACAACAGCAAATAATTTTTTATCTCTGTCTATAGACCTGCCTGCTAAATAAGGACATTTCTCTAAGTACTGAAGTAGTTTTGAAACAAGGATGCGCACAATATCCGGGACTGGCCATGCTCTAAGTGTCCAGTGTAGATTTGAAACAACGATGCGCACAATATCAGGAACTGACCATGCTCTAATTGTTCAAAGTTGCTTTGAAAGAACGTTTCGCAAAATATCAGGAACTGACAAAGACAACGAGAAACAAAACACGATTATCCTATTTTTAAACCTTCCATAAAGCTTCCCAGTAATGTGCGTAGCTTTTACTAAAGCCATTCCATGCTTTCCTGTAGGGTTGGCTTAGGTATTGTGCAGGTAAGCAGAATATTATGTTTGTTATTATAAGGGCTCTGCAACTTTGAGGGGATCTGCACTGAAGTGTAGCCACTATGACATATAACGTGTTGTCTTTTCTCGTTTTCTTTTATTTTTACTCTTTTTTATCTGACTTAATTCTCTTTTAGTTTTTTTTCTCCGGAAAAAGAGAACTTCGATAAGTGCAAAAACGTCGTACTCATTTTCACCATGGACTTAATTAGAACCTTACACCCGGGCATCAATATAAAGAGACAGGCGGCCACGTGTACAGGTGTAATCGTCTGTGCATCAGACGATCTGCTGCTAGTAAATGAACACACAGCCAGAGATAAGAATTCTTCAGGAGAGATAACAATCTGCTTATCTACCGGCTTCATGAACCTGTTCGGAAGGACGTAAGCTATGGAATCTGTGTATCATTACCTAGCTCCACGGTCGTGTAATTAAAACAGAGACCGGTGTTATGCGCGCGTCTTCTTTATGCCGCTTATTGAGGCAGCAGGTAGAACTTTTGGCACCGCGCCAAAAGAACTCAATTTCAGTATATGGTTATTTACATGTTGATGCATTAATGAATTGATTGCACATCAGTTGGTTCATTGTCTTACAACCGTTTAAATATACGGCGCTTATATATAATTTACGAATTTCTATGATAGCTTTTAAGGTGTCATAAAATAGCCTTACAAAACCCCTATAAACGAGAAATGGAGCATTGTAAATGTTGTTGAACTTTTTTCATAACACACATTGCAATCACAGGAAGAGACACAATATGACTGAACCCATGCAATGTTAAAAGTACATATAGCACTCTATATAGATTAAGTTTTCATTGAGAATTCTCATAATTTTCTCTCACCTTTGGCTTGAATATCGTTTATCGTCGTTTTTAAAAGAGTTTCAGTGACTCAATTAAACAAAGATGCAGTGCAATGTTACTTTCTTGTGCGCGTTATTGTAGTAAACAGATATGCAACCAATATCAGATAGGTAAATAATGCAACAGAACCGGCATACCAAGAAAAGATTATTTACTTGCTGTTTTTACTATGCGAAAAGTTAAACAATGGAGGAGGTACCAAACAGACAAAACTAAGCAAGAAGTAGATTACATTTTGCATTTCTTTTTTTACAATAGATTGCTTTCATGTATATGACTATAATACAGGTAAATAGAATTAGAGTCCCTTTCAGAAAAAAAAAAAACACAAAAAAACGTGTTACGGTCTGTTCTGAATATGCGCCAACAACACCTTGTAGGTCTCTTGTTCGATCACCTTGTTCTGAATACGGGACAATCTCCACTTTTCACCCACCACCGCCAAAATTGTGTACTCAAACGAAGCATTTCCGCGAAATCAACCTGTTCTCCGGATTTTTTCCGGAAATTGCCGAGAAGTCACGGTTGCATCACACAGCCACATCACGGCGCTGCACTAGGAAGGAAGCGGGCGAGTTCCGGCTACACATGAAAGTGATTATATTTCCAGGCACACAGCGCGTTCCACAGAACCGTTTTCACAATAGATGACAGACATATAATCGTGCATTACGCAAACATCATCTTCGGCCTAATTATAATCGGAATAGTCCTTCCAGATGTCTGTAAATAAACAACACTTTGTTATCGAGATTTCTGAATGAATGAATACAGCATCGGCAACCTCTTTGATTTCATCATGCTAAATGTAATGTAAATATTTTAATAATAATTACAAAAATAAAGTATATTTTTATAATACATGCGTAAAATACTGGCGCATCACAAACAAACCTTTGTTGTTGTTGTTGTTGCTGCTGCTACTGCTGCTGCTGCTGCTGCTGCTGATGATGATGATGATGATGATAATTGCTAACGTATTTTATACGTGAGGTTAACAAGTTTTTTATAGGTGGCATCAGACAGCTTTGCAATAATAAACATACTAAAAAGAAGCGTTACCCATTTTTTAGGAAATTTTGGTCTAGTTTCTGCATAAAATCGTTAATTGTTTCGAAATATAAAAATTAGCAGATGGGAATTTCTGCTAAGAAAAACAAATACTGCTGTTCAAGCAGCTTAGTGGTGAATTACAGACTGCTTCATATAACTGTTTTCAAATTCTCAAAACAGTAACCGTTTGTTCTTACACTCGATTCTATATGAAGAAAAGAATTGCGAAAAAAACGCTACTACTTCTAATTGTCTGTGAATTTGCATCTAATCTTCTCCCATTTTAGGACTATTTTTTCTTTTCAAACTTGTATTCTTTCATCCGATATTATTGCATACTTCGGTATAAGATAAAGGAGAATTAAAAAAAACAACACCTCTTTACGTCGTTTTCAGCCAAAACCGATAGTTTCGTTTACGGTGTTGAACTAAGGGTTTGGTACGATCCTCAATATTGATATGTATATGTTGTTTTGATCTATTTTTTTTCCATCATGATCCTGTCAATGCAAATGTGTTTCCTCTATCGCGGTACTCTTTTTTCCGCTGTGGTGCTATTATTCCCATCTTGGTGCTGCAGTTAATTCCTTCGTGGGTGTGTTATTTCCATCGTTGTCCTCCTGTTGCCATCTTGGGTCAGTTGTTACAATCGTTGGTCTTGTATTTCCATTGTGGTCCTGCTATTTCTATCGTTGTCTTGCTATTTCCATGGATTTCTGCTATTTCCATTGTAGTCCTGCTATTTTCCATCGTGGTCCTGCTATTTCCATGGATTTCTGCTATTTCCATTGTGGTCCTGCTATTTTCCATCGTGGTCCTGCCATTTCCATGGTTATCTGCTATTTCCATTGTGGTCCTGCTATTTCTATCGTGGTCCTGCTATTTCTACGGTTATCTGCTATTTTCATTGTGGTCCTGCTATTTCTATCGTGGTCCTGCTATTTCCATGGATTTCTGCTATTTCCATTGTGGTCCTGCTATTTCTATCGTTGTCTTGCTATTTCCATGGATTTCTGCTATTTCCATTGTGGTCCTGCTATTTTCCATCGTGGTCCTGCTATTTCCATGGATTTCTGCTATTTCCATTGTTGTCCAGCTATTTTCCATCGTCATCCTGCTATTTCCATGGTTATCTTCTATTTCCATTGTGGTCCTGCTATTTCCATCGTGGTCCTGCTATTTCTGTGGTTATCTGCTATTTTCATTGTAGTCCTGCTATTTCTATCGTTGTCCTGCTATTTTCCATCGTGGTCCTGCTATTTCCATGGTTATCTGCTATTTCCATTGTGGTCCTGCTATTTCCATTGTGGCCCTGCTATTTCTATCGTTGTCCTGCTATTTCCACGGATTTCTGCTATTTCCATTGTGGTCCTGCTATTTCCCTTGTGGTCCTGCTATTTCTATGGTTGTCTGCTATTTTCATTGTGGTCCTGCTATTTCTATCGTGGTCCTGCTATTTCCATGGTTATCTGCTATTTCCATTCTGGTCCAGCTATTTCTATCGCGGCCTGATATTTCTATGGTTATCTGCTATTTCCATCGTGGTCCTGATATTTCCATGGTTTTCTGCTATTTCCATCGTGGTCCTGATATTTCCATGGCGGTCCTGCTCTTTCCATGATGGTCTTTTTTTTCTATATGCTTTCTGCTTTTTTCTAGAAGGGTTGCATTTATGCTGGGGTGATTGTTTTTTACACTGTGACCTTGATTTCCTTTGTCGACATATAGTTTCCATAGATTTATGATTTCATTATACAGCATATATAGTATATGGAAAAACTGCCATTTTATCGATTTTTTTTTTTATTTTCAGTGCAAACATATACATCAGTTCTGGGATTTGAGTCAAGTTGCTTAATTATTTATTGCTTTTTAATTGTGATTAATAAAACTGACAAATCTGGTAATTCTATTTTTCTCCATTTAAATCACGTAGACTTATATATTTGCCGAATACCTAGCTGGTGATTCAATGAGCTTGCGGTGAAAATCCAGTGGCAGTTTGGCGCGTAGCAGAGGCGTTACGTCACTGAATGCTTTCGTCCTCAGGTAAGACGGTGTTTGCCAGGTAAAGTCGTCACGTGACATGCTGATGAGGTGATTTGAGGAGAATGGCAGAGGGTGAGTACGTACTTTTAGCCTGCTAACTGGAATTGATCAGGCTTAAGCAAATAGTTTAGATCACGATTCTAGAGCTCCAGCTAGGAGCTATTTGTTCAAGACATACGTTATTTGCAGAATAGATATTTGGAAATAAGTCTTGTTTTGAATGCATCCAGCTTATAAGCCGATAACTAAGAATTGCGGATTGGTTGCGAAAGATGAAGCGTGGCTATGGCTTAAACCACATCTAATTGTTGTGGTTATGTGTCGCTCGCCAGGATAGCTCAGTTAATACAGGGGAAGTAAGTTTCTATATTTGAGTAGAAGACGTTATCCCAGAAATAATATGGATGCGGCAGTAGGCGGTATGGAACGTGTTATGTGGCTATACAAGAAAAGTCGTTGATGCGAAGCATCAAAAGCGACGCAAAAAGTGGAAGAGGTAAATAGATTAAAGCAATAAGTGAGCAAGTAACAAAGACATTTAAAACGTTATGGTTTTTATTTGAAAGTTCTCAGTATACTGTAAATCCTGAGAAAAAAGTATGCATAACTTATATTCATGAGGCCATAAAATGGTTTAAAACAAATAAAACGCAAATTCCGACACCATTTAATAGGTTTTCATACGTAACATATGTAGAAAAAAGTTGCACATTAATTATAATTAACTATAAAACAAAAGTGTACAAGCAGAAAGTGCACATGCGCAGCAGCTTCACATTACACAAATTAAGTATTGTTCCGATAGTATTTTTCTCGAACGTAGTATTTTGTTTATTTTTCATTATCTTATTGTTTATTTTCAAAATTACTTTAAAAGTTACAGACACACAAAAATAAATAATACATATAAAAATAAATAGCTAAAATAGAACGCCGTTTACCGAATTCAGACCCGTATTTTATCAGGTTTAGAAAGTCCGCAAAACAAACTTTTCTCCATGTGCAAAATTCACTGAGTTTTCCATACTTATGCGTCGCGATCCAGCGCGTCGCCAATAATTAATATAGCAGCAAAGTATAATGGTTTCCGGACAAAAGCACATTCGGACAAAAATCCTACCCTCGCTTTTCCTACCCGTCATCTACCCGTACAAAAATCCTCCATTGATTTTTCAGAAACAAATTACACATGATTAAATATTGGATTAAAATATGAATAATGCTAAAAAGTGACATAGAGAATGGAAATCACGGTATCTCAATCGATTAATGTATCATGTCTACAGCATTACTGTTATAATAAACTAGCTAGAACGAGAATGTCCGAGAACATCCGCTCGCATGTTCAAAATTTTTTAGCATTCCATATATATTCCAATAATGATAAATACCGTTTGTCGACTATGGTGTTCGGTGGTCCAATAAGTCCAATAAAATATCTGATAAAACACCAAAAACATCAACAAACAACATAAAACAACAACAGCAAAATTTTGTGTTTGTAATTCAAGTATACGTGTACTCTGACTGTCTTGTTTGTATCGACAAAGTTCGTCCCATTATTTCTTTAAACTGCAGAGCATAAAATCGCTAGTTATCGAGTCTAGCCGAATACCGATAGTGCAAATCTTAATTAGGCAGCAATCTGCCTGATAAGGATTTACTTTGGCTTTTTCATAATCTTGTAAAAAAAGGAAAAAGATCGGGGGCAATTAAAGCCAGATATTGTTATTTATTCAGGTTTCGTTCAAATTTTAATTATCTACCTTCATAACATATTAACAAACTTACAATAAAACAAGATAGAATAAAAAATAAAGAAGTCAAATCAATAAGAAAATTGTGCTCATTTTAATATTCCACTAACTGCTGATAGGCTTTCCAAATGTAGACAGCGTCATCTTTCATTCTTTTTATAATTTTTAATTTAATTATAATAACATTTTGAGGTCATGTAATAGTATTTCAGTGCAAATAATATATAGATATTTTCCATGTGATGTCATGCACTGATAAGACAGTTTAAGGCAGTCATCTTTGAAAGCAGAAACTAATGCAGGCCGAAATCTGGAAATATGTGCTCTATTAAACTCACCACTGTGTTGTTGTTTTAACAGTCTATTTTACTGAATTTTATATCAAATTTAACAGCTTTTATGAGGTATTTTAAATATCAAAACTTTATTTTGATAGTTTAAAATGTAATAAATACAACCAAACAAGACACAATGTTCATTTTTTTAAGGATGAGCTAGTGATTTTATTTATTTCTGTGTATTAATTCTTTGTGCATTTATTTTTTTATAGAAATATTACATTCTAAAAATATGAATTTCACAAGCTTTCCAATGTTATACAGCTTTTAATTTTTGGGCCACAAATGAAGAAACGACAAGAAAATAAAATTAACGCTTCTATACAATTCATTTGAAATTCCCTTGGAGTTGCCATCAAAGATGGCTGCCAAGATAAGGGATCTGCACTGATGTGGAAACTACCTCAGATTAAATGAAAATGATAGAAAGTGTTTGGGATCGGCGGTCGATGCACCGCTGTTTGTATGAAATGGGACGTAATTCATACCAATGTATTCTTCGGCTACACACTGGTTATTCCCCTTGTGCAACAAATAATACAGTCTTAAATGATGTCCCCACTTCTGTATCCATGACAAACATGTATACATGTATTTGTTAAATTTAAATATAAAAAAGAGTGTTGCATGTTGTCAACACCAATGATTGGTGGCAAATAGTTGTTTTACATTGGTTATCATTCAATCATTTATTAATTGTCATCGGTGGTTTAAATATTATGATTAAAAACAATACATCTAACATAATAATTATTGCAAACAAAAACTAAGTCAAAATGAAGTAATCTTTATAAGATGTGAATAAAGCGAATCAACAACAAAAAAAAGTTAATGAACTCAAGGTAAAATCTACGTTATTGAAAATAAACCGTTCTTTTTTTTCTAATAATTACTATATTTATTGTGTTTGTTTTTGTACAAGCTCATATTTATTTGTTCGGTGTATAATCGTGATGCTTTAAGCAATTTAATTAAGAAATTTCTAATATCGTTGTTTGTAAATTATCTACAGCAAATTTAACGTTGTAACAAACATCAGATCATTCCTCGATATCCTCATCCTTTCCGCTAGTTACCGGATTAATTCGAGAATCCGACAAAATTTTGTTTACCGATTCAAGTCGAGGCGCGTACGCCGTTTAGTGATTCAAACATGAACGAACGCCTAAAAGGAATAAACAATGGGATTATATTTGTGCATATTGAATATATATAAAGGAACAGTATATGTGAGATTCAAAACAGAATTTGATGATTTGTACGAAAAATGAATTAAAATGACAGAAATGAGTGAAAGTATTGATGTAAGTAAATTAGCCGTTACACTAGTTACCGCTATCGCGAAAACCGATGACAACTGTCATCGGCAACGAAAACGCTGCAAACGAAGCGAAAGAACTCGTTTTATGTTTCCTTCGTGCCCCTCTTATGTGTTTCTATGTATTTCTTTCAGTGAATTTGATAATATTGTCATATTTCTTCTAGGAGGTATTTGGTTCTTGGTTTCAAGAACTGTCAAAACTTGATTGCCAATGGAATTTCATAAATCTAGAAATGGTTTACCAAGTTTTCATATTTCTTTTTATCGTTTTTTTTTAGAAGATCTTATCCTGTTTAAGGTTTACGTGTTTGTTTTGTCTTTAATTTATACTAGTTTGATTTAGTTGTTTTGCTTTTTATATACCAGTTTTATTTAGATCAAGTTACTGATCAACTTTTGTGAGTCGAATGAATGGGTTCATATGTCAGTAAGTCACTAGGTTGATAGCTGTTGGTTTTAGTTGTTGTGTTTAGTTCAAACTTTATGTTCGTAATATCAATTTGTTTCATTTTTTTATATCATGGTTTACACTTGCTCGAATCAGATTGCATGAAATGCATCCATACTTTAATATTTGGTTTGTTGTCACATAGATTTCGATTGAGAATTAACATCAGGATAATTTATAATCATTATTTGCATTTGGCATTAAGAACTTTCCTTAAATCAAGCTGGATGTCTAATCAAATTATGCGCTCAAGAGACTCTCATTGTTCTTTCAATTTAGAATGTTGTACTTTTGGTTTCATTCAGTTGTACATTGTCTTGCACGCAGTTATGTCACAATCTTATTGGTTTATGACTAATTCATGTACAACCACTAACACAAAGCAGGTTTGTAAGTAGATCTCCCTACCCGAAGGTTCTAACACTGACCGGGACTCAAAGCTGTGAGGGGGCTTAGGAGTTTTGTTTATTAATGGGCTTATGGTTAGATTTAGGGTTTAAACTAGTAGTAGTGTTGGGATTTGTAAATTTTTACCAAGTTACCTGGATGGCAATTGTTATCAGTCATTCTTGTTTTATTGTTAGATTTATGATTTAGGCTGTTTATTATAAGCACCTAAAAAGTTTCTATATAACATCGGAACAACTTATTTGGTTATCTTTAGATTGGTTATTCCCTAAGACCCCATCCACCCTTATGTCTGCTTTGTATGCATTTTATAGTCTAGTAACATTAAATGCCAGCTGTAGATTCAACATTAAATAATATTCAGTAACCGGTAGCTTAAACGGATTTTCTGTCCTTTTCAAATAAGCAGTTTATGCAAGGACTTGATCTGTTTCCTGGACATTTTTTGTTGTTGTTCATTATTAGCCTTGAGATTGAGATGCTGCATATACATGTACATTTAATATACATATGATACAATATGAGTGTATTTCTGGTTAACATACCTCGATAAACTCAGAGTGTTGTGTGTTGCCTTAATTTTATTCAAATTGTACCATTGATAAGTAGAATACTCAGTAGTAACTCATAAGTGATCAAAGATATTCACCTTCAACATTTCTGTATATGGTTAGTTATTACATCTTAATTTGAAGTTCAGATACTATAGAAAACATGTATGGATTTATTGTTTGGCCACTGGTAAATTTTTTATCTGCTAATGGTACTTGGATGCTGTATCATTGTGGTAACCGTGGCATAGTTTTTTCTTTTGTAAATTAAAGATCATAAAATATATCATGATTTACTAAAATTATTTTTTCATAATAATTATTTATTCAATTTATCTTAGGTATAATATGTTTGAATTATCTTGGAACGTACCATTTCTGAATTATTTTTCGGGATTTTGTAAAGAATTATAGAGTATGGTTAAAAATATTGTTAAACCATTTTATCTTTTTTGTCCCCTGTTACAGACAGTTATACATTCAGCATCCAGATGTTGGAAATGTTCATGTCAATAATTATTAAAATACGCCCAAGCACCTTACACAGATTTTAACCATGAATAAATCTACAGCAACATTCATAAAAGTTTAAATCCACAATGATCCTGATAATCAAAAGTTTGGTTACATTAGTTTCTTTAGAAAAAAATTGAACACAATGATAATATTTGGATTTATTGTAAGATGTAATGTACATATTTTCAGGATTACCGTGTGCTCAACCTCTTGGGCAAGGGAGGTTTTGCCTGTGTATACAAGGCAAGGTCTCTTAAAACTGGCATGGAAGTGGCCATTAAAATGGTAAGTTATGATAAATGCATCATGTTAAATGCAAATTATTTTAAGCTTGATGCAAGTGGCAATGCATTTCCATTATTATAAAATGATTATCTACTTTGCCTTAAGTTATGTAATTAATAAGAAGAGTCCATACATAAAATGTGGATAATGTTATGACACCGCTTTTAATCACATGCCATTTTAACTCTGTTTATATTTTCATTGCGGCATCTTGGTAATGCATTGCTTAATCTTTCTTATAGATTGACAAAAAACTAATGAAAGCAGCAGGGATGGTAACTAGGGTGAAGAAAGAAGTAGAGATTCACTCAAGACTGAAACACCCATCTATATTGGAGGTAAGTTTTACATGTATTATGTAAAACATAATAATCTCTTAACAAGAGATTGTAATAATTATCTCATCTTTACCATGTGTGTTGATCATTTCCTTGGTGAGAGTGTTTTAACCATTACTAACTCTGTACAGAAGAGGACAAAGGGACCTGTTGACAAACAAAAGCAAACATCTTTGTGTCACTGTACCTTTCCTTTAACTCATTGATCATTTCATTAACAAGATTATGTTTTGCTAACAAGTGATTTCCTGTTACCTCAGTTGTGGCCAAACTGTGAATTGTGCCTAGTCTGATATTATCACACTGTTTGGCAGTACCTTTCTGTGTTTGTTTTTTTCTTTAAAATATCAATGGTAATAAAAGAACTAAAATTCAATTTATGAGATACATTCCAGTTTGATAAAATCAAATTTAATAATGATTTTGATAAAATCAAATTTAATAATGATTTTGATAAAACCAAATTTAATAATTATAAGCTGAAAACGTCTGAGTATATATAAACACATATATTACTCTCTGAATTTATTTTATCTCATAATGATTGAAATTTTGATAAATTTGGTGAAAAAAATACTAAATTTAAAAATCAACTAAACTATTTATATGTTGATAAATTATGGTTTACACTGTTACAAGAAATGTAAGTCTAGATATTATACATGTAGCTAAAAGTGTGTGTGTTTTTATTCTTATTGAACCTGCTTTTTATGCATTTATATTTATTATTTTTATTATTATTATTGAGGAATGGTGAAAGACTTAAATAAAATAAAATAATGCAGTCAGTGAGACTTGGTTGTAGAATAGAACACTGTATGAAACTATATTTTAAGCTGAGTTCAGTCTGCAAGTCTCACTATTGATCTGTAGTATGGAGTCACAGAACCCTTGCAAAGGTCCACTAATTACATTGTTTCAGCACACAAAGCAATTGTCAGCAGTTGATTGTTCTTTGAGTAACTGTGTATAAAAGAGCTCAATGAGCCCTTTAATGATATCACAAGATCTCACTACTACTACAATTTACTCATCAGATCAAATGTGCAGTTGATGAATAGATGATAGGCATATTTACAAATTGAAGCAATACCTTATACAATAAATTGATCTATAATCAATTAATGAAATGTTGAATTGGTCAATTCCTTTAATCTCATGATTATGTATGAACACTGCACAGCAGTTGTTTCACAGTTTGAGCAGGTCCTGGCTTTACAAATCCTTCATTAATCCAATTGCTATCTAGGCTCCCAGTATAGAAGGGAATGTCTTGTCTGGACAGGTTCTGCAATTCATTCATTAAGATAAGCCTGCTGCTTGCTTTAATAGTGTAGTTTGTTTGATCTGGCTGGATTAAGGTTGGAATCAATACAGCACACAGAGTGACAAACTGGGCAGTCAGGACTTGGTTGCTGCCTTCCTTCATTGCTCAGACTTGTTTCAGCAACTTTAATCTACCTTGAGAATAAAGTCAACATGCTCTCCTGTGTAGGACCCATTCACTGTTATCATCTTCTAACGTGAACACTTTAGGGTTAGGGTCACTGTAAGGCATACAAGTATTTATTATCCAATGTTTACATAGTAGATTACTGACAGTGTCACAGACTCAGGTAGGATAATTGACATACCAAAATATTGATTTTTGTCTCATTTTAAATTCCAAGCACGGATGTGTATAGGGCTGTTATAGAAGGGTTCAAATGTGTCTGGTTTTATTAGCTATCATTTTCTCATTGGTTTTATGCAGGGATTTTTCAATAACACTTGTGGGTGGATTTTTTTATTTGAATTGAAACTTGAGAAGATAGTTTGACTGCTAATTTTATATCATTGAACAAACAATTTACAAGGCATAAGCGTTATTCTATAACTGGCATATTTTCATGCACATGGAGAATTTGTTCAATAGCTTTAAATGTTAACATTTATGAAAATTATTGGTTTGATTTAATTTGATCTTTATTGCCTCGCCTACTATTTGCAAAAATTTATTGATTGCATAGAAATGATTGATGTCTGACAATTGATACTTTGAATAAATTTTTAACAGGGTTTCAATTGAAGATTGGTTTCTTTTGACAAGTATTTATAAAAAGTCAAATGACAGAACTTCTAATGTACAAGTGTTATGACATAGAAAGAAAATTTAGGATTATTATGCAGAGGTTAAAAATATACATTAGAAAATTTTTACAAACTAAAAGAAAACTTAATCCTTTTATGAATGTTCTTTTTGTTCTTAATAATATATATTTTTGTTTCAGTTGTGGAACTACTTTGTAGATAGCTAATAGAATTTGATAATCAGTTTTATTATTTCATTTATTTTAATCAAATATTGTCACTGTTCACTTTCAGTTGTATACCTACTTTGAAGATAACAACTATGTGTATCTGGTGATTGAGATGTGCCACAATGGCGAATTACAGAGATATTTGAAATCTAACTGCAAGGTGCTATCAGAAGATGAAGGTAGGCTTATAGCTTTTCACATCTTGCCTAAAAAGGGTCCAAGTTACCATGTAACAGCATGTACCATATATTAAGTACAATAAAACCACTGAAAGGTTTATTGCTTAACCTGCATATGTTGTAGTGTACCCTATTTTCTATTGTCTTCTAAACCAGAAACTCCCATGTACTGTTAAAATTGACATGGTACTTGAAGACTACATTGTTCAATGGTAAATCCATTCAAGAGAAACATATTTTAAATCACCCCAGCTTTCTACTTTACCTTTCCTTCATTTGATTGAACTTACTGGGTTTAGACTGCATGTAAAATGCCCTGGACTATTGATAAATTGTTGGAATATTTGGTCACATGCCAACCGCTTGCTCAGGGTTTCAGATCTAATGAAATGAAATGACTGCATGAACCTCTAATTCATTCCATCGGTTTTCATGGCATGTTAATAGGTATCTTTGATATATTCATGGGTGTACTGATCTACCTATAGCTGTTGCTAACTTGGCAGGGCTATTTATAGATTTGTCATTTGTGTATTGATTTTTTATGCCTTATCAATCCAGTCATGTAGAATACTTTTGACAAAGTGTAGATGAATGAACTCTACAGTTGCTGTGAAAATCCAATAATTTAAATATAAATGGTCTTTTGATCTCAGGATTATCCCCCCAGTGAGAACCTATAACAAATTTAATTGTTAATCATACATTAAATAGTCTGGATTGAATTTAACTAATAGTTGACAGTTCAATTAGAATGATAAATTTTAATGTTATTTAATTGCTAATTGATGATTAGATGACTTCATTCTTCTTTTTTTAAAATAGTTGATGTGGCTTAGAAAAAAAAACACTTAATTATTTTTTAAATATTAATATTACGATCAAAAACATAGAATTTTTATTCATCCAAAATTATTTTATTATTGATTTGTATTCATCCACAATTAATTTATGATTAATTTGTATTCTTCCACAATTAATGTATGATTGATTTTAACTCTACCCTTTCCAGCCCGCCACTTCATGAGGCAAATAGTCGAGGGAATGCTGTATCTTCACTCTTACGGAATATTACACAGAGATTTAACATTAGCCAACCTTCTGCTTACTAAATCAATGGATGTGGTAAGTTAACAAGTCTAGAATGCCCCCTCAACATCCATATAATAATACCTGCTGCAACAAATTACATTTGGTTAAGTGCAATGTCTGTATTTGTTTGTTTTTGGTTAAATGATCAAATAAAAAGTTTTGTAAAAAGTCTGAAAGAAAGAAATATTTTTTTTATTTTACAGAGATGGCTCTTAATATATAAACATAATTGACCCATTGAAAAATGGTTACCTATGTTAATATTTTTGTTTACCTGTTTGCTTTTATTGATATATGTTTTTGTTTATTTGCCAGAAAATCGCTGATTTTGGTCTGGCCACTCGGCTGAATGGTCCTGAGGAGAAACATTTTACCATGTGTGGCACACCTAACTACATTTCTCCGTGAGTATTTGACATCTGTTATGATGTCATGATATTTATCTCTCGTTCTAGCAAAGGCCATGGTTACGTTGTACCGTTTTAAGTGAAATTCTAATGAACATCATGAATAAATATCCAAATATATTTTGTAAGCAAATATGTAGATCTTGCACTTTACCAAGATAGTTAAATTTTACCTTGACGTTAAGTTCATGTCTGTAATATTGATCATTTAGTTAAAAATTTGCAGCTATGGACCACAACCCATGCTAATTGTTTCATTCTTTTTTCCTCAGGGAGGTGGCCAGTCGCTCTGCCCATGGGCTTGAGGCAGATGTATGGTCACTGGGATGCATGTTTTACACATTCCTTGTGGGTACCCCGCCCTTCGACACTGACACAGTCAAGTGTACCCTGAACCGGGTGATTAAGGGCGAGTTTGAGCTGCCAGAAACCATCTCGTCAGAGGCTGAGGATCTCATTCATCAACTGCTGCAGAAAAATCCCAGTCACAGAATCAGGCTTCATGGTACTGCTAACTTACTGCTACTGTTGGATTAGTAACTTAATTGTTTATAAACACAAATTTTATTTTATTTTCTTTTGTCACTAAGCAATTTCTGAGAAAAGAACAATTAATTATGTTACTTTAACTTTCTTGTGTTTTTATTATTTTGCCTGGTAGAGTACATTCAAGGTTACTTTGCTACTTTCTAGCTTGATTCAGAAATTCTCCCACATTTTGACTGTTAAACCATATACCTGTTTTTACATCAGTTTCTTTATATTCACAGATGTTCTGAAGCATCCTTTTATGCTGAAAGAAAGTGTATCATCCTACAACCCAGGCCACAAGGTAGCTTTTTACAACAATTGAAATGTTAAATTTAAATTGACATGTTTTAATTAAGAAAAAGTGATCAATTATTTTTACACATGTTTTGTTTTCATTTTATTTCAATAGGATGTTTACATTATTGCTACAGTAATTTTCTTTTTTTCTTTTTTACTTAAAGTTTTGTTTATATAAATATTGTTATAGTCAATAATTACTTTATTCAAGAATACTTCCTTTAAATCTTAATGACACAGTAACATTTTCCCCGCAGAATTTGGCCGAGGTTTCCATCGACAGTGGTCGAGGGACCATGTCTACTGGAATCGCAACACAGGTGTCGCGCATGTCCAACAATCCCAGACAGCGCCCCATGCCAGCTGTTCACCCCATCGAAGGCCACATAACAGAGGTTCGAGAGAACAGTGTTGGGGATTCTGATCGCTCAACAGAGGGATATGGTTCAGGTCACAGAATACAATTGGCAAGTCCTGCACAGAGACACCCACCATCACCACCAGTCCGCCTCAGGGATAGGTGAGTTAATGATAATTGGCTCCTCAATTGGTTTCACACAGACTTATAATTGGTGGAATTAACAACCTCAGTCAATTTTGTACTTCATTTAACACTTTCTTTTTGTCATTTTGACATTCTGTCACAGGTATAAAAAAAAATATTATTGACAGCTTGAAAAAAAATACTTCTGACTTTTTTTTAATGATTTGTGTTATTTATTTTTCAAGTGAGAGGGACATGGCAAGGAAGCAGGCAATGAAAAATTCCTCAGATACTGTCTTCTCGAGCAGATTTGTGGAGAAGAGCAGCTCCCAGAGTTCAGAAGGTCATGTCAATCATTCTGGGGAACACAGGAGCTTAACCCCTAAACCTACGCAAGATCGCTCCTGCACTTCTACGCCAGTGAGTGATAGGAATTCTCATTTCTCTGAAAGGACTCCCAAAACCTCCAGTGATTATTCCTACAAGAGTGGGCATGTGACAGACACTGGATACTGCAGTGGCAGCAAGCCATCTAGACATTGTGATACAGACTCTAGCAGGGGAAACACTAATAATAACAGCAATCAAAGGACGTTTGAAACGCCAAGATTAAATCTGGCTCAGTTTGACCCTGCCAAATATCAGGAGCGTGTACCTACACCCAGTAACTCATCTGGCTGGTCCTGTAGTGCGTCACTTCACAGCAATGAACCCAAAGTGTTGAGTCCACGAGAGCAGGAGCTTAGCTCCCTCGACCATCGACAGCAACCGTCAATCAGCACAGTCTCAGATGCTTCGTCGTATGATGGCAACGATTTCAGCTGGCAGAACACGAAGAAGGTGTTGAACTTTGATTCTGAGTCACAGACAAATAGTCTGAATGAAAACTATTCCCAGTCCAATGAGATGGAGTATGTGTCCAAAAATCACTTTAAGAAGCCATCTGAGCCCAATCATTTCATTAACTATGGAAGGAGCAACTCTGTAGATGAGTTGGAAGCAGATCGAGCCCGACAGAGGTTCCATCATGCAAGGAGCAACTCAGTTGATGATTTGCTTGACTGCAAAGTTCAGGAAGGCCAGCCAGACTTAGACCTACCTGGGCTTGATGGGGCCATTGATGCAAGTGAGGATACAGCATCTCAACAGAAAGGGGCCAAGCCAAAGTCAGGCAAACAGACTCAGGAAATTGACTCGCCAATATCAGCAGCAAGATTACGACCAATCCGACAGAGAACACGTAATGCTATAGTTAACATCCTGGAGAATGGGGAAGTTTGCCTGGAGTTTGTAAAGCAGAAGAACAAGGAGGAGAAAGTGGTCGAGGTGTTTGTTATCTCCCCTGATGGTCTCCAGGTAAATTGGCTTTTATTTACTAAATTACTCTTAATAAATATGTTGTTCATTTTTTGTCATCTTTTCTTTTTTTTTACCATCTTAGATAGTTTCTTTTTTTTTGTTATTTTGAATATTCATGTAAGAAACTGACAGACATAATATACTTCATGGAGAAATTAATTGATTAAATACAAAAGAAAACTCTATAATTACGTTCCCTGCCTCTAATTACAGATAAGCATACACCAGCCCAACAATGGTAGGGGTCTCCCAATTCAGGACCAGCCAGTTAGCCTGCCAACCGTTCCTTTGAAATCCTTTGCCTACAAGGACTTACCTGAGAAATACTGGAAGAAGTATCAGTATGCCTCTCGCTTTGTGAAGCTCGTTCGATCGAAAACCCCGAAGGTGACACTATACACCCAGCGCTGCAAGTGTATGTTGATGGAGAATGGACCCAACGCGGACTTTGAGGCAGTTTTTTATGATGGTAGGTCTAAAATGTTTCTTGATACCAATAGTTTTTAATTATTATTTATATCCTATTTTTGTAAAAGTTGACTCTTTAAGAGTTTATAACTGGTGGTAAACTTGATTGGCAGATAGGGTAATGTTTCAGTTTTATAATAAGTATTTATTGGATTAATAGATTCCCCAAACAAAAGTGAGTGCAGAAAAACCTCTGATGAATCTGATATCATCAACTGGAGTAAGTTAACGGCACATTTTGTGGCACTGAAAGCACAAAAGTCATGCACACTTGCAATGTCACCGACTTCTTGGATGGTTAGAGAATAAATAGATGTTTATCTTTATTTCTTTTTGACTTAAAGAGTGATAAAAAAATATATTTATTTTAAGAAATTAGTATAAAAGTCTAGATGAGCAAAATAGGTTAGGTGGGTGATGATTAGCAGTTTTTTTCTGTGTGTTTTTTACATTTTATTGATTGGGCATGTGTTTGCTTTTCCTTAGCACAAAACACCTATACCGGTATGTTGATACTCCCTCTGCACCTGTGTGTGTAATATATATATACCCTGTATTGTGTGTGAAGTGCCATGCTCACCCTTTCATCTGTTTTACCTTGTACTATGGTGTTTCCTTTGCTTGACAATGTTTCCTTGTACTGATTTCTAATGCAAAATGTTTATTTATCGGATGTTACTATATGTTGTTTATGTAGTATGTTGTCTTCTTGGTTATCACCCCTTTGGTTTACCCACTTGTCAGAATTATACACTACTTGCCCTTCTGTTTATAATCTTTCCTTTTGAGTAAATCCCTCTTTTGTTCTTCATCTTGCTGATGCATTACTGTGATGTGATTGGCTCTACCCCATATTTATTTAAAGTGCTTTCTAAAAATTTATTCAATTTATGAACATAATATATTTCATTTATATATTTAAAATTTAATGTTTCATACCTTAATAAAAGAGAAAAAGTCACTTATAAAAATAAAAAAAAACATGAAATGGTAAAATATGATTCTTTCGGATAATCTTAACTGTATTCTATGGCTAAGAGATAATTATCATGATTCTATGTAACAGGTTACACTAAAGACACCATAGTTCATTTCAGTATCACACGACATATCAATAAAGCCACCATTTGACATCAGATTTCATTCCAACCATCCTTGGTTTATTCCAGGTGCTAAGTTTACTGCCAGTAGCCGGGGTATGCGGATCATTGAACGAACAGGAACATCTCTAATGTTGGAATCTCCGGACATGGAGCAATGGCTGACACAGGAGACACAGAAACTCCTTGAGTATGTGAAGCAGTGTCGACAGCAGTGTATCGACCTTGAGTCAGTTGTGACGGCTGTCCAGGAGAGATGCACCCTCGAGGATGAACTTTTCCCCATCATCATCGGTCGCAGACCAAACTCGGGCCTAAATGACTCGGGAAAGTTCAGCACAACCAGTACTGGGACTGGCAGTGATGAGCATAACAGCAGCAACAGGTCCACGGACAGTAACAGGCCTCCCACTGTAAGTTACTTTCCATTCTTGAAAGTTAAATTTTATGTAACATTCATTGAAAACCACTGAATTATTTTTATATAGTTGGCATTGGCAGAAAGTATAAAAGTTATTTTAAGTATTTCATTCAATATTAATATTGTTTAATGTAAGTTTTAAGTAAAATCTGTTGAAAAGCGTTAAATTCATTTACATTAGGAGTTCTTTTAATTACAATCTGCTTTCTCTAAACATGGAGACAGTTGTTAGTAAATATTTTTATTTATGCAGTTCATAAGTACCTGTTAACATAATTATTCTCCTTCTTCCAGATGACATCTTTCGATGGTACAGTTGTCAGCGTTGTCACGGACTGTGTGGACAAGACCAAGACTGGGGATCACACCCTTCAGTCACAGGGAGCCACCAACATATCTCCCACCTCAAGCCACGTCCGCAAGATGACTGGCAAGGACATCCTTCGGCAGGTCATGGTCAAAGACATTGGATGGGCTTCTCAGGTATGTGTTGATATATTTTTTCATTTTCCTTTGGAACCTTTTATTTTAGTATGATTTTTTTTATATGCATAGAATGATAAATTGGGTAAAAAGAGGGACTATTTTGTTGATTTTATTTGTCTTCTACATTTAAATACATATAACCGTTTCAACAACATTTTAAACTGCAACTAAACTGTGATGAATTATATATTTTAATTGATATAATAGATATATTATATATTTTGAACTTTGCAAGCAAATTTAACGTCACCTTTCTTTCTTTTTTTCAGCATATGAATGGTGAGATATGGGTGAAATTTTTCGATGGTACCCAACTTGGTGTGAAATCAACTACAACAATGGTGAAGTTTATTGACAAGAATGGTCACCTAAGTCGCTTTCAGAAAACAGACATTTTACCAGAATCTGTAAAGTCACGACTAGAAAAGGTCCCACTGGTGCTGGAGCAATTGTTACAGGAGTCCCAGGGCCAGCCTGGCTGTGTATCACCACGTTGAAGCAACAGTTATCGGTTACTGGTTCAGCTTTAACAGAATTGTGCTCAAGTTTCCTGCAGTTCAGAAGCCACACTCTGATCGATGCTTTCTTTCATGAAGACACAGATCTGGTGCTTAGTGTCTGGTTTGTGACCAGGTGGCATGATAGCAGGATAGGATAGCAACAGCCAGTATGCTACACCACACTCGGCGAGGTCCTTACAGATGGTCGTGTTCTTAGATCTAAAGTGCTATAGTTTAAGTTACGATTACCTACAACACTAAAGACAGTGTTTACTGGTTAAATTTAAGACTTGACTCAGTTGAGAGTGTGTGAATACAAAGAAAGGCAACAAGGATCATACTAATCAACTATCATTTCTCACTCATAAGATGTCTGTGATAACTTTTTTTAGCATTTTTCTTGTTTTGTTTATTCTTTGTTTTTTCTGTACATATACTCTGAATTCTTGACCCATTGTGCCTAAAGTAGTTCTGAATGTGTGTGCTTGTGAACAAAATGTCTATTTAAGTTATTTAAGTGAAAGTAGGAAAAATAAAATTACTAAGGCAAATGAATATATTTATATAATATAAATGCTCATTTCTAATTTATTACTTTAGCATAAACAGTGTCTATCGGAGTTAGTAGATAGCGAATTATGTTTAATATTTATGAGTAGTTTAACAGTAGTTTAATTGACATTAGAATTAGAAATATTTTGTTTCTTCAAATGACATGTAAAAGAGAGGCCATTGATAATATTCCTTCTGCTGGTAGCATTTTGCAAGCGTAAAAAATAGTCAAACATTATAAATCCTTTTACTAGAAACAGTTTCTGTAAAACCACCTGTGTGTTTGGTCAAAGGTTTAGCCTCACAATTATAAATCATGGGAAACTCCTTTATCGGATTACAAAATTAAATTTAATCTTAATTCTAATGTTGTTTCAGGGAAGATATTTATGAATGTTATTTAAAAACAACAACAGTGCTTTGCCTCTGAAATATGTTATGTGCCAATTTATTTATGGCCAACTTAGATATCTGTCAGAAAACATTGTTTTTCCTTTAAATTGAACTTATTTTGTTGTATCTCATGGCTTACTTCTTTGTTTTAATAAATTAATTACTATATGAAATTTTTAGAGATTTAGGTATTTTACAATATTTGTTGGTACACATAGTGTATTCTATTTATACTTAAATACAATTTTAGTTGTTTTAATGTATGTTTTAATTGTTAATTATTTCTAATTAGTGCAAACATTAAGCAAAGTAGAAAAGGGGGCCATTAGTCTGTATGCTGGAAGGCGTTCGTGCATGTCATGAGGCATATTCTACTGTTCACAAGCCTTGTTCTATTGTGTGTCTGGTGTTCTAGTTTACTGACACTAGTATGCCAGTCCCTTGATGTTAGATTTAAATTGATACATGTTATGCTAGTCTATATAATATGACAACAAATAAAACATTAAAAAACATATAATCAATACTTTTTTCCTGATTTCCTTCCGAATAAAGTAATTGATTAAACATACTGGCATAAATGTATTTTTATGCTGTAAATAAACAAACAAGGTTGCACATCTAGACAATTTTTTGTCTTTTTGTAAGCATCTGGATGTTGTCAATAAATGCAGACCCTTGTCTGAGTCCATCTAAAGTCAACAGTTGCACTGTTTTAAAAAGGCAACTGAAGCTTAATCCTTGGTCTATTGGCTATGGTCATGGCCAACGAATGTGTTACTAAGATGAAAAATGCTGGCATATACCGTAAAGTTTGATAAGACACAGTTTTTAGCCTCAAATTATGATAAAAAGTTGGGGGTGCGTCTTATCTATGCGAAGTAAAGTTTTCCCCAGACCAAAATTGATCCTTATACTAAACCGACCACAGAGACTATAACCGATAGTATCGGCCATAGACAACTGCATGTGCTTTTTTCAAGGAAAACTTAGTGTTTTTACCTAAAATTTCATATTTAACTTAAAAAGAGACATTTAAATCCATTTCTTTAGAAAAAAATAACAATATGCAATACATTTCATATTTATGAACACAAATGATATTTATAAAAAAATTATATGTAATATATATATATATTATATGTTATATGCGTCTGATATAGGCAAACTGTTGAATACCACCTTCAAGATGGTCTGGTCTCAAAAGATAATAAGTCAAATTAAGTCACAATGTAAACTCTGATTAGA
Organism: Sinonovacula constricta; assembly: GCA_007844125.1. Lineage (NCBI taxonomy): Eukaryota > Metazoa > Mollusca > Bivalvia > Cardiida > Solecurtidae > Sinonovacula > Sinonovacula constricta. The sequence continues at coordinate 7,305,124 of CM017558.1, read as the reverse complement.
TTATGAATCCTCCATTTTACCTGCCGCTCATGTGCCATGATTACAACAAGCACATCAAAGGAGCACTAATTCTTTTAGACACAATTTTAATGAAGGTTGTTTAGCAACTCGTCTTAACATTCAAAAAGATTAGCCTAACAAGAAAATTTAGTCTGATTCAAACAACCTTTTTCTTATAATTTTATGACATACCCACTTGCATCTTAACCAGTAAAATGGGTTCAAATAGTGTCTTAAAGATAATGTGTTTTTTCTCTATACAGTATGAACCAAAACTTTTTCTCTAAAAAAAAGGTAAGGGATGGTAAAACGGACAAAACTTTAACATTTTACATCTGGTAGATTTCTCAATGTGTTTTGTCTATTAAAACAAGCATTTGATAGTATTGCGGGCAATACAGTAGTCCCCTACCGGTCCCTCAAAAAGTTATGGGCCGGACACGATTTTGCTGCAAGGTCAAGCTGTGACCTTGACCTTCAAGGTATCAACCCAAATGTTGCGCGCGACACGTCGTCTCAACATGGTGGTCATTTCTGTGAAATAGTTTCGAAATCCGACTTCAAATAACGAAGTTATGGGCCGGACACGATTTGGCTGCAAGGTCACGCTGTGACCTTGACCTTCAAGGTAGGGACCCAAATGTTGCGCGCGACACGTCGTCTCAACATGGTGGACATTTCTGTGAAATAGTTTCGAAATCCGACTTCAAATAACGAAGTTATGGGCCGGACACGATTTTGCTGCAAGGTCACGCTGTGACCTTGACCTTCAAGGTAGGGACCCAAATGTTGCGCGCGACACATCGTCTCAACATGGTGGACATTTTTGTGAAATAGTTTCGAAATTCGACTTCAAATAACGAAGTTATGGGCCGGACACGAATGGGACGTATGGACGGACAAGGCGGCGACTATATGCTCCCCCGAAAGTTTTCGGGGAGCATAAAAAACTGTAGCCTCTAGTGTGTTTACAAGCAAATTGATGACGATGGACGAAGTGGTATCATAAAAGCTCACCTTAAGCAGGTTGTGCTCAGGTGAGCTAATAAAAAAATTGGAATATCTAAAGTCAAGGAGTTAAAAATGCCAGTTCACCTAATTACATTCCACTTAAATAATGCTAAAGACATGTATGTATTTTTTTCTTCCTTGAAGATTCCACAACTTTTCAAAAGCAGCTAAATATTAAAATACATAAGCAAAAATTTCACAGTATAAAATGTTTACAAATTGAAGTGCATGGGCACAAAGTTGGCACAATTTATAGGAAAGTCATACTTGTTTAAATGTGATAAAATTTGATGCAATTATTCTTTGTGTTTAAAATACATATTTAAAGGATTACAATGGTTGGTTCATAGTATTGAGAATATGCAGAGTTGTCACTAGAAATATTTTGAGCAGGCTCAATTAACTTTTGAGGAGGCTAGGCTATGCGAGCGCCGAAGGTGCAAAGCATTGCTAGGGAGGTCCGGGGGCATGCTCTTTTTTTTTTTCAAATTTGAGGCGGCCCGATTTTCATTTGAGGCGGTCAAATTTGCCGCCAGCCGCCTCCTAATGACAACCCTGTAATATGTAATTAAAGGATCACTTCAAATTGGTTTGTTCCACAATATGTATGCACTTTTGCTTGCTATTGAGAGTTTGACAAAAATATATTCATACCTAGGTTAAGTAATCACAAAAAGCATGTTTTAATGCCATATACAATGTAGGTTAACCATGCACCCCTAGAACATTTCTCAGTCAAGACATTGCTTAAGCTCCTATGTTGACACATGTCTTAAGCTCTGCTATGTTGACTCCCAGGATATATCTAACAGGGAAATAATATCCAAATCCCTAATTAGCATAGTACAACATTAACATATTAAGGTTAAGGCATTACTATATAACTGGGAAGCGTCAAAGATACTCAAAGTAAATATTGAGCAACGTAAAATTTAAACCTTCCACCAAATCCCAACTGAGAGATGATCCTGGAAGTGGGCGACATGTTCCATATGCTTGCAACGATTCTATAAACTTGTTCATGTGAAAAGACATGATTAACAGTTTAAGGGTGGTATATGACAGTTCAAAAGTGATATCAGTCTGCCTATATCTAATGCCTGTAACATATCCCTGTTCTGAAGAATGTATGCAAACATTACTGAACGTACTTACACCTTAGTATAAGTATATGCTGTTTGTAACATTAACTCAATTGTTTGACAGTACAAATTGTGAAATACATAGCTTTAAATGTCCATTATTTCCAAATCTATAAACAAGAACACTAGGGATTTCAGCTAAAAATAGATATTGACGTCAGAGCTGATTACCCAGATGTTCAACTAACATTATCTCAAGTCACATGCTTTCTTAGGTGACAAATAGCTAAGTGTGCAGCTTGGCCTGGAGAGGAAATACATTTTTGTAATGAGGCATTAAGCATTACTTGTCACATGTGTGTAGGGCACCAACAAGCATCATTTAGCAGTAACAAGGATTTTATCTGGTTGCATGAGAAAAAACACGATCTAAACTGTCAGATACCACCTTAAAGAAATGACAATGACCATGTCTCCAGCCGGGATTTGCAAGAAATTTAATTAATATTTTGCAAAAGACAGACATGGTATATATTGCACCATAAAATATTTTCTAACAAAATGTTTTATACTGCAAGAAAATCAAGATGACGACCAGTCAAATCCACAGATTTTATTTCCAGAGTGAAAAATACAGCTTGAAAGTAACATTGTGCAACATGGTATTTCATCATAACATGTTAACTATTCTGTAACGTACAAACTAACACAAATACCACATAACTAACAGTAACTGTCTAAAACATTGAATATTAACAATAGATTGGGTAAATCAATAAAAATGCCAAGGATATTTTTTTTGGCGCCATGGTACATTTGGCAAGTAGTTACAAACAAATATACATTGCATTTGCCAATGCATCTTTTTGTCCAGAAATACATGGCACTAAAACAGAGACAATGAGAAAATAATCAACAAGAAAACAGATTTATATGGTGTGTTGTTATAAATGTAAATGTTTTGATTTTCTTTAACAGGACATATTGTACTTTTATGGCTGTAGACAGTAAACATTTTTTTTTCCTTGGTTCAAAATGTATTTTCTGTAGATTTTTTTTTCAAATAATAACTCAAGCATTATGAAGCCAAGCAAAATATAAGATTACAAATAAATATTTTTTTAACACATATGATTTTTTTAAACAGCACTATGTTCATGTTTTTCTATGTTAATCAAAAGAAAAAATAAAGCTGGGCTAAAATACACAAAGGGTTTAATATACAAGATGACCAAAAATTTTACTTTTTAAGCAAGTTTTCTTATAAAATATTAAAAGCTAGTGTCAGGAAACTGAGATTAATGTATTAGTGTTCAAACATTTTACACTTTTAATTGAAAAATAATGTACAAATGTAATGAAGTTTTCAAACAATTAAAAAAACATATTTTTATCATAAATAAATATTGAAGATTACATACTTGGTAAAACATTTTAGAGAGCTCATATGTTATAGTAAAGCTATTTTATAAACTGTGTAATTCTGTGTTTAACAGAAAAAAAGAATGTCAAGAATCACAGACACAATCATGTAAACTGTAACAAAATATCAACAGCAGAATAAATCTAGCACATTTTTACTGGAATCTAAGAGAAAAAGAACAAATAAAATCCAAATGACAACCAAACGCAACAAAAATATTAAGAAGGATGAAAAAACAAATGAAATACACTTCACACAAAAAATACCATTTTGAAATTGTATCTACATTTTCAGTAAGATATTATGCAGATTGCATAAGAATAAATTAATAAAAGCATTTAAAGTATTTTCTACGAACACGACAAAGTCAATGAATGCATTATAAAAACCAATTTACCAATGCCAGGGGGTCGTTTCACAAGTTTCAAGACCATGACTTTAGGATCAGTACCAGGTTGACTCTACTCCTTAATGTCAATGTAGTTGGAGGATTACTTAAGTCTGACGACCATAAACAGGTCCTTGGACTTTTGATCATCACGCCCCATGCTATAGGGTCATAAACATAGCGAAGTACCGATAAATGGGACATTAAAACTACAAGCAATATCTGACATCGCCATAGTTAGCCGACAACAATCAAATACCCTGTAGCCCAATCCTCAAAATAAAATGCCTTTCCAGATATAATTTGGTTTTCCTCTCTCAACTCCTTGATGTGGGCACTTGTGTTAACATTTCTTAAAATTTGAAAAGAAAATTTGGATAAGTACCCAAACATAGTTTACATCTGAGAACAAGTGGATGAAACTCAATACATAAGTGAATACTTTCCTGATCTTTACTTCTGAATATAGCTAACAGATCAAATGTAAATAAAGTCATTATGTATATTTTGAAAGACAACACCAATATTGATAAACACAATAAACTAATCACATTGTTTCATTATGAAACAGGAACATTTCCCTGCTATTTGTAATTTGATTTGACCTCAATTTTCAAATACAAACTATACACATGGAGATAATTAACAACTTTTTTTCTTATAATGTCTTACATACAAAATCAAAATAACATCTCTGTGGGAGCAATACTTTTGATGAAATGAAAACAACACTAACGCTCAGTCTGTTTGATGAGAAACAGCATTAAAACATATCAGATCTATCACCTCTTGAAAGTTGGTAAACAGATCCACCACTACAGCCAAAAATCAGATCACTGTCTAATATTTTGTAAGCAACATACCAGCATCTCGAAAGTCTTAACTATTCATTTTTTCATGTGTCAACACTTCACTGAGACAGAAACACCATTTAAGCCTAATGAGGATGCAAACATGACATATTTTTAACAATCAGATGCGTAAATCATTCATTTGTGAGGGGAAAAAAAAAAAAGATATTCAAGAGAATTTCTGATAAAAAAGAAACATTTCGATACAATGAATAGGTTGATTTAAGAAAAAAAATTAAACTAATATTGGCAGATGTCAATATAGATATCAATAGTACACTCAAGACCTATTAAAAAATGCTCAAAAGGCTTCATTTTGCAACAGTATGAACCTTGGCACCTCAAAATTTTTATTTGGGCTCTTTATCTTCATTGCTATTGATCTATGCACTAATTTCCATAATTAACTTGTAGTTATAATTATTAACAAGGACCACCGTAAAGATATACTCAACCAATTAAAAATGTTTTCTTCAACATGCGACAGCCATTTTATGGGTGCAAAGATGTGTAAAACAAAATAAATCCATAGTTCACAAAAATATGCCTCATAAATGTACCGTATACTTAATTCTTTGCAACCTACTTTCTAAACTATGTCAAATAAAATGCCTCCTCCATACTTGCAATAAAGAAACAAAAATGAAACTTAAATGACTGCTCCACATCTGAAGTGAACTGCTGTATGTGATAAGAGTACAAAACCTACAACCTACAATGAGATAAATGATTGTATTATGTGGACAGTAACTCAACCAATGTCTGTGTAAGATGAATACTGTCAACATGTTACTGTTAATAACTTTGTTCAAAGAAAAGAAAAGGAATACAATAAATAATACCAATCAGCAAAAAAATGTCAACTGACATTTTTTAACACAATTTGTTTTTCCATGGTGTTAAAATACCAGCTCTATATAATAATTACATCAAACGACAATGAGTTATCCCCATCTGCTTGGTACCTCATTAGCTCATTGCTTCTGATGGTTCCCATTATCTTTGAAATGATTACAATCACAGTCATAAATATATAAATGTGATGACCATGAATAACAATGTTCTAGAGATTGTTTTACAGTGCTCGCTAAAGTTGTCATGCTTCATACAGTTGTCTTAACAGCTCGTCTCTCCTGCAAAAAGTAAATATGTATAAGCCAAGTACAAGGAGAAAACATAATTAGTTTCTGAGTAAAGATAAAATTTTAATGATTTTAAAAGGACTAATAAGTAAAGAAAACACGCTACATAAAAAATTAAAACTTTTTGGTAATTTAAAATAAAAATGTTTAGGTCAAGTTGAACAAAAGAAAGGAAAATTTTGATTCATATGAATATGGTTATATTATATATGGTTATATTACCATTGGCAATCAATGACATGACAAGGCCAGGTAGCACAGTTGGTAGAGTAAGCAGGACATTACAGGTTAAACTACTTTTGGTGACAAACCAAATTCTTTAAAATGATACACAACATATAATGATAAGTATATCTCTATTGCCTAGTTTACGGAGAGGTCCTGCTACGAAAATCTTATGTCCAGAAAATAATAAAAGACTTCAGTCACCTGTTCATGACATACAATAATAGTGAAATAGGCAACACATCTGGTAACAATTAAGCAGGTTTCATGGATGGCAGGTATATTGTTTATGAACAGTAAGCCAAAAATTTCAACAAATAAAATCACTTACCAGGGTCTCTAAGATGCTGAGGGTCACCCGCTAGTTCCTGCTGACCATCCATAGTATCCAGGACAATGGCTGCTCCAATATTCTGCTGCTGCTCCTGTAACACCTTCTGTTGGAGCTCCTCCTGAAATACAGACACCACACAATAGGCAAAGGTACAGGAACACATCAATGGAAGGAAAATAATAGATTAATGATTCAAAAACACTGAATATAAACAAGTGAAGTATGACAACATTGGATGAAATAAACATATAACACGTAATAAATAAATTTGGGCTTTTTTTCCTTCTTTAGTAGGAGCCAATTACTGGTGCCTTCCTCTCAGAAAACTTCTTAAAAATCATGCAGTTTTCCCCGAAAGTAACTTTATATCAATTTTTTTAACATTCCCCTTTAAGGATAAATCATGCCATTTTCCCCCAAACTATAGGGCATAGGCCCCTTAGCCTGACAGTGAAAATATGCCTTGTACATGTACACATTTTGTCCAATTGTTTGCTAGGTTTATTGTCCCACCAAAAATCTTTCCTTGGACAGTGTTCCCAGTGAAGCAGATACAATGGTGACTACTCTATGAATAGCTTGGCCTAAACACCTGCCAAGATACACCCAACCCATTTGAGTTATACCGACACCTGGCCAACCAACCATAAAATTACCCTTTTATTTGCTTGACCATTCGCTAGAAAGCTATGCCACTACAATTTTCTAAGACTTTTCTATATCACTGCCTGGGTTGGAACCCAGGGCCTCTTATACTTTGAGTTAACACTTTACCAATTCGGCTATAAGGTCTGGTCCTGGCAGAAAGATAAAATAAAATTTCCATTACACCCTATGTAGAAGGTAATTTGCTTTGGTAAGTAAGACCCAGGGATAAGTAATGATTATCAATAGTGAATTTTTTCTATAATGAAGACTTAGAAAAAACCTGCAATTAACCACAGGTTAACATGAATGACTAAAGGATGGACAACACAGGGCTACTGTTGAATAACTTTTCAAAACACTGACAATGATCACTTACAGAAGACATGACAGTAAGCGAGGCTGGCAGATCGTCCATTGTAATGACTTCAATGTCTCCATTCAGTCCATTCAGAATCTACAACACAACAAATACATTGTTTTAGTTTTGTTTTGTTTAAATACATTGCAGCGACCAATTATAATCATTATAGCATCGTCCAGCTATTTGGTGGAGGACGACCCACACAAATGTCTGGGTAAAACCACTGGCACAACGCAAGTCACCTGGAAGACCTTCCCACAGTAAGTCTTTTGCCCCGACTGGGACTTGAACCCAGGTGGTGAGAGGCAAAGCAATAAATACACTTGAAAACATGAATTATCATGTAAGATCATGAATGCCCCTAGACACTGCTTTGTCTAAATTACAGCAACTGTTGAGCAAACATCACTTATGTAAGCCATGATGTGCAAACTATATGCTCATAAAGGCTTGCTACCTACTAATCTGATAAGACTGAGGAATATGACTCCAATATAGTCCTCATACTCAGTATATGGAAGAATATTTAAGGACATTTTAACAATCTTTTGGGAAATTTTTTGCAATGATAGTAAAACTTATTAGACAAAGTGCAAATTTATCAAAGATACAGCTCCTAACTGAAGACCCTTTTACTGAGGAAACATTAGCAATATATAAAGCAAGTTTTAGAAGGATACTTGCTTTACCTTATACATAATGTTCCTAACAATACTTTATTAAATAAAATTCTCAAAATTTAAACACAATTAAGAACTGGAAAGGTATGTGTGTAGAAGTAAACACCTTTAGAGTACCGTAAAAACCCTAGTCTTCGGCCACCCTAAGTCTTCGGCCACGGTCATTTTTTTTTTAACCAATTATTTAAATGACCCTAAGTTTTTGGCCACTAAAATTCGGCAATTTTTCTGTGACCCTAAATTTTCGGCCACCATTTTCAACCAGCCAGTATTTTTCTTTTTCTCAAAAATAAATCCAATAGAAACAGCATTACTAAATTCTAGCTACCTCAATTCATCGAAAAAAAAATTATTAGCTTTAAAAACGTTATACAAACGTTTGATTGGGTGACGGGCATACACATTAATTATGATAATTAGCCCCACTCTTATAATTAAATTCAAATTAATTCAAAATCAATCGACTTTGACTTTAACATAATCAATTGCTGTAAGAAACAAACAACAAGGTGTGAAATGTTTATTGAATGATGAACAAAAGCATGTAAGAGTAGGTGTTAACAAACACAGTAGCCTCATATTAAACTTGTCCGATGTTTAACACTTTTGAGTCTGCAGTTTTATCCAGTTAAGAATATTTGATTTCGCCGTCGCATAAGACTAAATCAACCGGCATTCTATCAACATGAAATACAAAAATAAGGCTTATAATTTAGATTTATTCTAATCTTAGGAAATACAGTCAGTTTTGTTACGCATTTGAATTCATAAACCACATGTATACTGTACCAATTTTCGGATAGTCGGCAATGCGGACAAAACCCTAAGTTTTCGGCCACATTTTTCATAATTATGTTTTTGTAACCATCAGTTTTCGGCCAATAAAAAAAATAATTATTTAAAGCTGGCCAAAGACTTAGGGTTTTTACGGTAATAGCTGAGTTAACTTGCAACTTGGAAGTAACACAAAGTTATTAATCAGCTTTTACTGAACATAAGAAGAAATGTCCTAAGAACTTACACCTATAGAATGGCCGCACCCCCAACTCCTTAACGATAAAATCAGGTAAAAAAGTGTGGCAATTACATGAGTGAATGTGATAATCAAAGAGAAACATTGATTTAACAACTACTCACATCTCCATTCATATGTTCGGTGTGCTGACCGACACTGCTGGCACCCTGGTCAGCATCCTGGGTCTGGTCCTCTGTCACCATGTGGTAAGACGACTCCCCCATGTCTCCCATATCATCCTGGTCCAGAGCCTCACTCGTGCCGTCGTCTTCGAAGTCTTCGCTGTAGTTCTTGCGGCGAGCATTGATTGACACAGCAGTTTCACTGGGGTCTTCGTTGCTCTGAGATTCATCCGTGGCACTCTCATCATCCTCATCACTTCCAATCCTGAGAAAGCACAACAATCTGAGCTCTAGTGATAGGTTTAATAGTGCTAAATTAATATATAATCTTTATTAGTAACTGTGACACTGGGACACTTATTGATCTGACATTCATCTATAGCACTCCCCTCATCCTCATCACTCCTTATCCTGACACTTGACAACAATCTCATCTCAAATCCTAGTTAAGTAGTAAATTAATTGTATAAAAAAATAAAACAGCCTTCTGTATGATACAGAGATAAAAATAGGGTGCTTTTCTAAATCTATCTCTATATTGTAAATAACACTGATAAATGACTTGTTCATTGCATAGCTGTTTTGTTAATGCAAAAAGAAATGTTGACTGTAAAAAGAAGTTGAAATATTAATGTTCTTTATATTTCTCTAATAGATTTCTTAATAAATGTGCAAGGTATTTTGTATCATCCCTACCAGGTTATTCTCATACAACTTTTGAACATTTTTACTGCTACTATGTGTTCACTTGCAATTCAATAGTAACCACTGAAGGACCAAAACATTGTACTTTGCATTCACATTTGGTTTACCCACTGTTTAAAACAAAATAAGACAGTATCAAGAAACTAATGTGAATTTTACTTGAGAGATTATTCTGTTTTCACTACCAAAATATGTACATATATTTTATTCTGGTAGCCTCCAAATCTAATTTTATCCTAACATTCATCAAACATGAATAGAAATTGCAGGTATAAATCAAGAGGAAAAGTTGCAAATGGTATTCAGTAAAATACTATTTCAGTATTGCTTAGAACATACCTTGTGTAAGGTTTGGTCTCACTGGGTGCCAACTCTATCTGGACACCTTTAAAGGGAGATTCTGTATCATCATCCTTGTCATCAGCATCCTGCATCTCCATCTCATTGGCAAGGGCATCATCTCGGGCCTGAACAAAGCAAAACAGATCATGCCAATACTATTAATAGACTGAAGACAGGACACAATAGGTCCAATTATTAGATGTTTTTTAACCAGATCTCACCATAATGTCATTGTAGATCTACACTTTCCAAAATGTTGCCCTTCCAAACTGCAAAGACAAAGGGTCACTCTTGGCCAGGTGTCAGGATAGTCTGACCTTCTCTGATTACTTGGCCTTTAAGTGCTTGGGTTCAAGTCCAAGCCAGGATAAAAAAACTAATGAGGGGTTGTATCCTAGCAAGCATATGGTACATCAGTGGTCCTATCCAGACATTTGTCTAGGGTCTTCCTCCACCAAACCCTGGCTCTTGCTTTAACGACCATAAATGTGTAGATGAAATACATTCACACAAAAAAAAAAAAAAAATTAAAAAAAAAAAAAAAAAATGAAATAACTTTAGGAACTTTATGCCAGTTTAGAAGACCAGCACTGTTTGTTTTGTTGTTTGTGAAATAATACTGACACATTAATGGTCATACTGATGATGTCCAGCTAATTTTGGGTGAAGTAAGTCCCAAACAATGTACAAACAAATCTCTACCCTTCCAACATTACCATAGGAATGTTTTAAAGCATTTTCATGCCCAAATCACCCCTCCCAGATTCACAAATTAAAAACTAAAAAATAAATCTTGTACATTTAACAAAATTATGCAGAAATGCATTGAAGGGCTGATCTGATCTTAAATCATCCATCCACACTCAACCATTGTTCAGAGTGCATGCCCCAAATTTACCTTGCCGAGATCTTCCTCTTCTGTCTGTGTAGCCTTCATCTCATCCTCCTGATCATCTTCCTGGTCAGGGTTGTCGCTGGCATTGGCCGTAGACTCTGTCGTGTCAGACTCCTCATATGCCTCCTTCTCCTTTTCCTCATCCTATACAATGTCACAGTTAAATGTTACCAAAGATTAAAGGTCCTCTCTAACACTTGCATGAAATGGAAAAAGTCTGTAGACTTTTACTGAGGAATTTGATATCATTTTATGAAAAGTAAAACTGTAAAATTGTATGAAATAGTCAAAAATGCATTTTATGCAACGACATGAAATAAAAATGTATTCTATATCATTACTTATATATTTTATACAATTAAATAAAATTGAACTATATGCTATATTAACTGATATATTTTATACAAGTTTTTTTGAAAAAATAAAAACTGCAAGTTATAGTTACTGATTCACTTTATATAGTTCCAGGAAATAGAAAAAAACTTACATTTGTAATTGACACAACACATTACTTCTGCCTTGAACACATGTGCATGAAATGAATGTAATTCTACTTCATCCTTACAAGACAAAGGTATTATTTTTCATCACATGAAATTGATAACCATCACCACCCATCCATATAGTAAATGTAATGATTAATTAAACTGCCAATACTTTTTAATACACTTAAGGTTTATGATAAAAGAGAAATTGTGAATAACAGGAGAGTTTGTTAGTATTTGCTGTTAGACTTAGTGAACAAGAAATGTGCCAAGATGTTCTATCACATGATAACCGAAAAAGTGGATGTGCTCAACAATGTTTGAATAGTCAACAAAGATTAAGTCATAAATGGCCTGCTTTATTAATGACAGATGATAAATAACCATTACCATGGCAATATGATAAAAATGGCAAGACTGATTAAAGATGCAACAGAAACAAGTACATTTAAATAAAGCAGGAAGCAGTAGCAAAAACTGGATCAAATTATTCCCTTTCTTGGGACAACAAAAAAATAAAATTTATAAATTAATCTAACATATTAAAAAAAAAAGGGCAAAAAGCTTAAGAATTTTAAAAGAATTTTAAAGAACGACTTTAATAATGTAAATGAAATAAAATCGAAATTCTTTACAAAGAACGATATTAAAACTGTTACATTATGGAATAAAAGGTTAAAGATTCCAACCAAATTACTTGAAAGTAAAACAAGGTTAAAGACCATCAAAGCAGCATGCCACAGACTATCACAACATACAAAGCACCATGTGATAAACTACAATCCTGTCACATCATCTTGCCTTCTGGGATTCCACTTCCCCCACCTGAGCTCTCTGCAACTTCTCTGCAATAAGTGGGTCATCTAAATCTTGCATGAGACGAAAGAATGCCAACTCGTTGAACAACACCTCGGACATATCCACTAGCAAGTCCTCTCCACATTCACGCATCCTGCAATACTCAAGAGGCTTTATTTTCCATCGCTTACCAAAATTCACATTCCTCATCCAAAAACACAAGAATCCCAAGATTAGCTTGGAATGAGTAAACATGGTTTCAATCATTTTTACATATTTTCCAATGGTCCACTCTTATTAATCTTAGACAGTCTGAGTCAACAGTTTATTTTGAGAAAAGCAGCATTGCCACCCCTCACAAGAACAACATTATTATGCATTTTGTTTCCATGTGGATAAGAATTGCAACAAGGCCTATAGATAATTGTAGAAATAGATCTTCAAATGATATTCTTGAATTGAAATTTTAAAAAAAAATAAAACAATGCAATGGTTTGATTACTAACTTCCTGCCCTCATATTTGGCTAGGGTATCCTGCAAGATGGACCCAAGCTGTCGATGAAAGAACCGAGCAAACTCCTGGCCACCTCCATACTGGCGTGTGAGAGATAGTACAAGTCGCTTAATGTAGGCCAGTAGCTGGGGGGAGCACATATTGTCCATGTGTTCCTTGATGACAGGAATCACCTCTGTCATGATGGACTTGATCTGCTGGTCCAGTTGCTGGGTGTTGATTCGAGGGTACTGCGGATAGTATATCATACACGTTTTAGCCCTCGTAGTTCATTGATTAACCTCCATCTGGCTGTATTTTGTTAATATCCCATAGTATTTTTACTTTTTCACCAATACATACAAGGGTAGCAATTCATATTGCCTAGCAGCAAAAAAATAATAGTGCTAAGAAGGAGATAATAGGAGCTGGCCAACCTTGATATACACTTTTTTGTTTAGGTCTGATTAATTCCTGCTGAAGAGTTAAGCAGTGGAAACAATAAAACTAAAGAAATACTCAATAGTCTAAATTGGAAACAATAAAACTAAAGAAATACTCAATAGCCTAAGTTATAAGAGAGTGCTGACTTTATTTATATTTAATCTTAACTAGATTCATCAACCTTGTTTTAAATACTTTAAGATAACAACTGCTTTTGAGACATAAGAACATATAAGCAGCTTTCTTGGATGGATAAATGCCACTTGACAGATTTTGCAGAGGAAGTCAAATTACTGACATATGTCATTCAAACAAAATGATAAAACATCACATGTAATTGACCATGTGTCATTTTTTAAATTGTAACAAAGTTTATTTACAGGCTCTTTTACATATATAATGGTATATGTATTCTATCAAAGTTTTATGGTTAAATAAAAAATTACCTCACCTATTCCAAAATAATGTGATACAATTTCTGCCTAAAAACACCATTCCCCAAACATTCTACAAGCAAAGCATTGTTAGAATTCTGCACTTACTGGCACTGTATCTGAGGTAACGGAGCTCTCACTGCCTTGGTCCATGGCTGAACTGCTACAACCATCTGCAGACTCCATCCTGCGAAGTCTCTCCACAGCATTCTTCACTTTGGCATCCTTTGCTGCCAACTTCTTCTCATATTCTCTCATCTTTTCCATAGTCTGAAAAAATAGGAAACCGAAATAACATTGATATTTGATCTAACTTTATTCTTTCAGCATGAAGTCATTTTATGTGCAGCTGAAACACATATTCTTTATTATTTCATATTTTAACAATTCATCTGTTTTATTTGTTTCATAAAATCTGACTGTATTATCTTTCCTGCCTACAAAGTAGATCTGAGAACCCGTTATTATTACTTTAATACTGTAATAACAAGTCTATGTTTTATATAACTACAGAATCATACATGTATGATTACTATCAAACAGAAAACTATTGTAGCCTCGCAAAAGGACCACCTCTGCAAGTGGCCCACCCTGCTCAGTGGAACACTTCTAAAAATAAACACAGGCGGTTCTTTTAATGAGGTCTGACTGTATTTATTTGCCCCACCTTATCTAGGTGAATGACAGTATCCCCGAGAGAATCCTGGTTAAATGGCGAGTCCCAGTAGGAGTTGGATGGTGTTGACACCGTGCTATCCTCCTCTGCAGGTTCCTGGTAGTCATACGTGTCATTCTTCAGAGATCCAGAACGCATTAAACCCACAGACTTTCCCAACTTCTTCCTCTGCTCTTTAGCAACAAGGTTGGCAGCAACTTTCTGCTTCAGTTTAGCCTGCATCAGGTACTAGAGAATGTCACAAGGAAGACAAGTTAGTTTGTATAGACAGTTCTGAACTTTGAATGTAACTACTTCCCTACCGATAGTTTAATAGTTTCTATTCATACCTACATGTAGGTAAAGTGCTCACTAACAGTATTACAAACAGCATTTATTCTTCTGTATAAAGTATAAAGGAAGGTTAATCACACATGGTTTATAACTGTATGGATTGAATAAATTGCAATATGTATGCAGGGTTGACTGACAGTTTAGGAACCAAAAATTATAAGCAATTTCAAACATCAAAAATATTTTGAAAAAGTAGATGCTTTGGGTACTAAAGACCTTAATAAAGATCAGTTTGTATTTTACACACGTTCAATCATCAGATGTATAAGATACCACACACAAAATACCAAACATGAGTTAAACAACCAAATATATTGGTTATAATCTAAACTGGGGTTGACATTCCCAGAAATTTAGCATTCAGCAGAATGTGTAAACTTAAAATCCAATTGGTCCAGCAGAACTTGTGGTCACAGGTCTTGTGATTTAGTATAGGCAGCAAAATAGTAAACTAAATAATTAAAAACTGTTTGGTGCAGGTTGCTCTGGATCCACACCAACTGCATAGGCAAATATAAATATGAGCTTAGTGGAACAACAGTTTGAACTAGAACTGAAACCCAAGGTCTAACAAATACCCCCCACCCTGTAAACCTATCTCTTCTACTTATGTCCAAATAATCTTCAAAAGGAGCAATAACTGTAACCTTTGTCTGATCGAGACCTAAATAACATTTACACAATATATTCCTGTTAGTAAAGGTAATTGTGCAGATTCATCAAATTTGACATGAGGCTCAGACAAAATGGACAGACTGACAATCTAATTCGAGAAGGGTATAATAATTTTTCAGTTTGTAATTGCCAACAAGTTGTATAAGTGTACCTTGACATCTTCCTCATCTGAAGTGACAATACTTTCACTGGGTGTAAGCTCAGACTGGTTGTAGTGACCTGATGTGGCATTCATCCATGGTGGAGGGGGCTGCAACAAACAGCAAACTGTTAAACTTTCTATAACATTTCAATATAACATGCCAATCACAAGGTTTGTTTGTTTATTGGGTTTATCGTCCCATAAACAGTATTTCAGTTTTCTAGAGACAGGATGGGATGGGAGTTGCCAGCATTTTTGCCGATGCTGTGCATTGACATTTCTATCATTATAGCACAGGGGCACTTATGAGGTGCCCAGGGACTGAACCCTCCCAGTCCATTTGACACTGAAGAGTCAAGCGTAATGCTGTCCCCTTATCCCCGAGTGTTAGGAGGGAAGCCACTACTACCAACTTTAAAGTCTTCAGTTTGACCTGGCTGAGGTTTGAACCCGCAACCTCCTGATCAGCGAGCCGATGCTCTACTACTAGAGCTATTGCTGCCGGTCTGGAGATGGTGTCACATACAGTGCTGCCTTCACTGTGTATAGAATGCCATGAACACCAGGCATGACACCACACCCAGTTACATTATCCTGACACTAGGCTTACCAGTTGGGGAACTAGCCTTATATTTGCTTGAACATAAGCAGGGAATATACCACTATCATTTTTAACAAATTTGGTATGTAACAGCCCTGGATCAAACCTGGGGCCATCTGTACCTGGAGCCAATGACAAGGTTTGTATGAAATATATATAGTTCAACTGATTGCTTCTGTATGGTACAAATCAGGAACAAATAAATGTAAGTAAAATGTAAGTAAAGCGAAAAATTAATGCATCGTAAGACTCAAAGACAATTTAAAGGATATTAAAAAATCAATTATCTTTTGCACAATAAGCCTTTTTTGAGATCAAAACAACTCACAGCCGTGACTGAGTTTTCTTCCACCAAGAACTTGGATACCACATCTTTGATATCATACAGGACTCTCTGCCTCAGGTAGTCTGTGGTAAGTAACTGCAGCTCTCTGAACAGCTCAATCAAGTAATGCGGTCGATTCTCATTCTGCGAAATTAATGTTGCAACCTCAGAGTAGATAGACTCTCGTAATGTCTCGAACAGGGAAATCTCATTTGGGTCATCTGAATCCCTGAAAATGTATGGGAAAAACGTTTGATTCACATGTTGCAGAATACAACTTAATAATGCAAGTTTGACCCTCCAAACTTACTACAATAATTCAGAAAAAAGCTCAGTTGAGATATGCATTTATAAGCATGCTAAGCAACTTTTGTCTGGCCAATGCAAATAGTGCACATCCAAATCAGATCAATCAGGATGAACACTTTTTGTTGCTCATGCTTAATTAATATCTTTTGTTAGCAATACATCGAATTGTAAAAAAGTGAAAGCTTAAGGCCAGTGTTCACCAACTACTCTTAAGCCTAAATAATAACTAAAATGCAATTCACCTGTTTCAAACCAACAAAAATAATCATTTTTACCAAGTTCAAAGGTCAAAGTAGCAATGTTTAAGTGCAATGCAAATATTCAGCCATGCACTATAAATTACTTTGAAGATAATGTTAATTAAATACCCTGATTGGAGCAATACTTGATAAAAAAATGGTAAGTGAATATGTGTGTTTGCTTTGGTTTCTAAACGATATAGCAAAGGCTTAACACACAGTTTTATTAATAACATAAGTCTTAACACATTTTAGTTAAGAATAAATGCCAACTCTTTCGGTGCTCACCTGGCATCTCTTGTGTCTGATTGGGCACTCATTGCCTGGGCCTTGGCTGCAACACTTGACATAACACTGCTGGTGACACTTCGGCCATCTTCCTGGTACCCTGCTCCACTGATCCCTGCACTGAGACCTGGCCTATATAGCTGGTTGTCATCAGTTCGAGACTTGCTGCTGCGTCGGACTCCAGTAGAATCTAGAGAGCC
The DNA here is from genome assembly GCA_007844125.1 of Sinonovacula constricta. NCBI lineage: Eukaryota > Metazoa > Mollusca > Bivalvia > Cardiida > Solecurtidae > Sinonovacula > Sinonovacula constricta. The sequence goes on along the minus strand of CM017558.1, from coordinate 7,287,457 downwards.
AGGCTTTTTGCTGCTGGAATCAGTCAGGTTGTTTCTTTCAAAAAACTCCCTGCAGCAGATATTAACAATCCAATGATGACAAAATAAACTTTAAAAAAAGCTCAATATCAATACATATCTCCAACACTTACTATCAAAGAGAAAACCAATTCAAACTGGTAGTCAAAATATGCTATGGAGGCCAGTTTGAATCGGTTGTCTCATTAATTGATAAAGAAGCAAATAAATTTTAACAGATGAAATTAAATATGATCATGTGTGTAGGAGCAAACACATTTTGAAAAACAAAATGGTTAACAATTATGTGTATTAATTACATATTACAGCAAACATCAATAGGTAAATAGATAACTAATTAAAAACATACAATCCAAGAGGATTAAAAGTACTCGAATGAAAATAATTTCAGCATAAACGTTGCTAACCTACCTTTTCTTTCTAGCCAAATACTGTTCAAACTGAGCAGCTGTCATTGGACGGTCAGATTCATAGCCTACATTTTCTTCATCTTTCTCTTCTTCTTCTTCTTCTTCCTCCTCTGCATATGACTGATTTACAGAACTTTTGAATTTGGTGCTACCACTAGCCATCTGTGGGGGACTCAACGATTTCTTCTTCTGAGAGTACAGCTCTGATCGGGATGATCTGGAGCTGCGAGTACTCATGTTCCTCTGGCGTTCACCCATCTCAGATTGATCTATCCGACCAAATGCATTATCAGGCTCTGCTCTACGCAGCAATCTTGCACTTGGTGATAAATGGTGGTAAATTGGATTAAACTGAAATGTCTCTGTCGGCAGCATGAGACTGGGTGACTGTCTTGCAAGCAAGGGGCTAAACAGAGGTGGCTGCAGTGATCTTGCACGTGGGTCTGGCATCATGTTGGAGTCGTTGAGCTCAGAGTTGTCTGTGAATTGGTAGAACATAGACTGCATCTGTCTTTGCATGTTCTGCATCTCCATCTGTTGCATGCTGATCTGCTGGTAGCACTGGTTCAGACTCATCATCAACTGCTGCTGCTGCAACTGCTGCTGAAGGTCTGGCATCAGCTGAGTGTGGCTGCCAAAACCTAAACAGAAGACCAGAAATATGCTCAGGATCAATGAACCCCATAATGAGAGATAACAACACTAAAAAACTTACTAAAACTATCACTAAAGGTGATTAATATCCCCACATTGGTGCTTGATACCGAAACAGGTAAGCCTGGCTAATAGAATCAATAGTATAAGGTAACACACGAAACACAGATACAGGCAACAGTGACCTTGACCCCACCTGACCCATTTCAATCCTAAGCATCGACTTCTCAGAAGCTACCTATACAGCAAGTTTCATAATATCTCATTCCTAACTAAAGTTATTTAGCAGAAACCATTTTTCTATTTTCAGTAAAAGTGACCCCACTTCCAATCCCAAGTGTCGTCTTCACAGAAGCTACACATGCAGCAAAGTTCATCATAACATCTCATTCCCAAGTAAAATAACTGAGTGGAAATGTTTCTTTAGTTACAGTTAACTTGTCCTTTACACAAAAAGCCCTACAATCAAATTTGGTCTGTATCCAATCTCATTAAAATCATATCCTAATTTCCCTCATCTACTGTCCGTGATTAGGATCTGACTACATCGCATAAGAGGTCGTGTCAAAATGACCTTTGTGTAATTGAATATGCATAGACAAGTGCCCGTATTTCGACCAATGCAATCGCTCCTTTCAAAACTACTATAGAATCCTTCCCGATACACCAGTCAACACATACCACTTTTTAAACCGCTGAATCAGCCATCCTTTCTATTGGCATGCATTAATTTTTACACATTTTGTTCAATCAACAATTTATCTATCGGCATCTACCATAACATTTCATAATTCCATTTTTAAGTAGAATACGAAAGGATTTTCAACGCAACCCACTGCGAAAACGCTTTCGTTATCCGCCATGACAATTGCAGCGAGCGAGTTGTGAATGTATTTACCAGTGTTACTAAAATAAGGATTTCTAGTTCAAAACTTCTTTTTGTTGGATGGTTTATACATATTTGTAGAAGTTATATATGTCTCTTTTGAAATATGTAAAGTTAAGTTTAAGAATGTGTGTAGATTGCATGCAATCACGAGTTAAACGCGACCCTTTACCATTAAAATTTTATAGCGTGTAGAACGTTGCTCGCAGTATACCACAAGATTTTGTTGCCGAGAATTTCATTGGCTACTGAAAAGGTCAATTTGAGGTGAACCGTAATGGGAAGTCATCAGATCCTATTACGCGTAATACAGGAGCTGATTTTAATGAGATTGGTCTGTATCTTGTGATGTGATAGCTGTGTACCAACAATTGTTCCAATCTTAAACTGTTAACCAAGAGGTAACAAATACTACCTAGACTGCTCGCTGTTAATAAATCTCTTAATCTTAATCAAAATCTGAATATTGTTCAAATAAGCAATAATTCCTACAATTTTCAAATGATCATAAAGAAAATGACAAATGCACAGGTCCCCATGGTATCAAAGATAACTGGAGAAGTTTCATCAAAACTGAGCAAAGAAGCTGCCAAAACCTAGACACAAAATTAGCTCAACATATAAAAACTGAGAGGTTTTGTAATAAGTAAATATTTAAGCACAACATTCTTGCATGTATATTTACTGTAAATAAAATTGTATGAATCCCCACTTAAGGCATGAAAACATGTAATCTCAACACCTGATAAAAGAATGTAACAATAACAGAGCTACCTATCTACTTACAGTTATATACATTTACTGAAACATATCATTAACCAGCAAAAAAGCTTGAATAAAACAAATCTGTTCATGATTTTTCAGCTGATAAAATTTTCTGGTAAGTAAGAATACAATTAGGAGTTTGTATATGAAAATTTCCCCTCCCACTTCTATGTAATGACTATACCTGCAGCTGACTGTCGTGCAAGTTGTGGAGCTGACTGATTTTCCAGCAAGGTTTGACACAAAACTGACATCTGCTCCAGCTGTTTCTGAAGCTCCTCCAGGGTGTGGTTCTGAGAAGGCCCTGTCTCATTCTCCTGCAGAATGTCCTCAGCTGAACGGTAGTTCTAAAAAATGCACAATATAAAGGCCATAAGGGAAAATTCAACCTTGTTTGATGCAATCTCCTGGTGAATATCTAACACTAACAAATATGATTCAATGAAAAGTCCATCAAGGTGAATAAACAAGCATTTATTTTCCCGGCTATTATACAATGTTGAAGAATACTATATTTCATCTTTCTACTGTTTTATACTAATAACTTAACAGTACAATGCATCATTGACAAAGATGCACGTGTTAAATCGAAATCGTGTTAATCCTTAACAATAGCATCAATTTTTATGCATCCTTAAAGTTCAATATTTGTCAGACTTGACACGTGACATGCCAATGCGTGGTGAAACTGGCTAGATTTATGTCAATACTACAAAGGCAGAGAATAATGTGACAATGTTACAAAACAACATACATATAAAAAGAAATACAACATTTGCAGCTGCAAAGTATGGTAATTACATTGTATGCAACTGAGCTATGAAGAACAATTCATGTTTTGTGGGCTGTTTATTTCTGAAAAAAATTATGTCATTGCTTAAACAAACAAGTATAAAGCTACAACTCTCTCGGCAAGTAACATGTTAAAATGTGCTTAATATTTTTTACATATAAACTTACATACACCAAAGTGTTTACATTTGTAGTGTACACCACCTTTTTATTATATCTCAAAAACCTATAAAATAAGAAACTAGGTTAAAAGATATTAAAATAGAGATTTGAATATAACAGTTGCATACAAAGGAATAAAAGCTATAACTAGGCCGCACACCTCTTGTCGAGACTTCCTGTTGTTCCTGGACCATTTGTTGAAGTCTGGCTGATCCTGCCTGGTCCAAGCTTCCTTAGGCCGCGCGCCACCAGATCTGGCTCGAGGGAATGTTCTTTTTGTCTTACGCATCGTCAGATCCGAGGTCTCCTTCTGCATAGCCCTTGCCTTCCTCCTCTGTCGGACATCCTCCTCAATGGTGTAGGTCTCATTGTCAGACTGGTTCTCCTCTTCTTCTTCCTCCACCTGCAGGATGCCATCACTGGGGTAGGCTGCAAACATGAAAAATGAGTTTAAACATCAATACACAAACACAATAATCTTAAAGTTTGGCACAATTACATCTATTCAATGAAATAAATCAGAAAGATCAAGCATGACTGATATAAAAACATAGATCAGATTTATGTACATTTTTGCTTAGACACAAAAGCTGTTTACAAACATGTTTCCTATGATCTTTTTTATGGCATGCTTATTTGTTGGTTTTTTCCAGCTAATTACAGGTGGAGGAAAGCCCCATGCTTATTCAAATATTTAATTTCATATAAGGAGTTCTCTGCAAGAGACATTAGAATAAAAAGTTGTTGTTTTATTCAATTAAATACAACAAATTTCAGAGATAAGTTAGTATGTCACAATGTGGATTACCATCATCTTCCTCATCACCCTCATTATCCTGTGGGTCTGGGGCCCCATCCTCTGTGATGCTCTCCAAGTTGTCAACAGTAGACCCACCCCAGGTGGCCATCGTGGCATCAACACTGGCTGTGGCCCTGTGAACACAAACACAAAATATCGGTTCAACTACAGGTAAAATTATATATTTTTTGTTGTTGTCCTTTTAAGTATATTTTGTTTTTACTGTGATGGACATCAGATAAGATGAGATCTCTTGCAGGTTGAATAATAGGATATTTGATATATGCATTGGTTTGTTTTGTTTTTGAAAGTAACTGACAGATAACTGTTCTGAGAACAACAACAGAAGCAAATACTTTACTTAAAGGAGTTTAATCAATATATTATAATACAATAATTGGTAGGGGGTAAAGTGTAAACTAAAATTAATACTTAAACAGTCAAGTTTGACCATGAGATTTAACCCTAATGGTGACCACATGCTGTGTATGACCACTTCAAAGCCACCCACACAAAATTTGTTCTTAAATTAACACATATAAACAACAACTACTATTTACACCCAATGACCATACCCTAACGTGTCAAATATCCCTTAAATAAGACCAGATGAATGACCACTTCAAGATTAACACCAATCAGATACAACTGCTTAATCATAACATAAATGACAGACTTCAGTAATCACTCTTGTTTACATATTTTAAGCAAACCAGGTCTGTTTTCATTTATGGGCTAAGTTCTTAGAATCAACTTTAACTGAACAAAAAGAGGAAATGAGGATTTGAAATAAAATAAGAGAAATAATTGAAACATGATGTTAAAATTAAGCAATCACTGAAAAGGTAATGATTATGTTTAAAATATGTAAATGAATTTTAAAATGGCTGACCAGAAGTGCATGGCAAAATAAAATCATTTACATATTTGTGTTTGTAACTGACATTGAATAAACACAAATGTCCTCGATTTATCCTACCACAAACAAAATCAACATTTACAAATGGCATCTCACACTTTACACAACCTCATAGGTCAGATTGTATGAATAAGGTAAAGTGTTGTTCTTTCTTACAAACATTAGCAAGGCCTTACTTTTATTGAATATTAAATAACTACCAACCATGGTGTCATAATAAAAAGTAAATGTTATGATTATTCAATATTTTCTGATTATAACCATGTTTACCAGCAGGAAAACTAAAATGATCATTATAAAAAAACATCTGTTTTAAGAGACCATTTTAGTCCTGTTCTATGAGTGGTCATTTAATACAAGTTTGATTGTATATCATTTACCCAAATGTTTTACTGCTTATAGAAAAACTGTTTAAAAAAACCCAAAAAACTATCTATCTTTAATGTCCATATCACATACACAAATAAATGTCTTACTGCTAAAGGTAAACTGTATAAACTATTGGCTATCTTTAATGTCTATAGATCAAATACCCGAATGGTTCTGTGCTGTAGGAGACTGTGTCACTCTGGTTATCCTGGTTCTTGTAGTATTGTTTCCTATTGCCATCCTTCTTCATGATGGACTCTAGCTGCTTCTTCTTGTCTCTCAACTCCTCTCGCATCATCCTCTGTTTCCTCATCTTGTCATATACCTCTTCATTGGACGAAACTGTCAATCAAAAGAGACCATTATATTACTGTTAGAAACTCTTCATTTGACAAAACTGTCAATCAAGAGATCATTACATTTTAATATCTTACTTTTCATTGCACAAACTGTCAATCAAAAGAGATCATTATATTACTGTTAGAAACTCTTCATTGGAAATAACTGTCAATCAAGAGATCATTATATTATAATAGACTACTACTCTTATCTATAATTACATTATAATTAACACATCTTTATCAGACAAAACTATCAATCAAAAGATTTTATTCACTGTTAAATTAAAGCCCTGCTTTCTTCAGACTAAACCAATAAAAATTTGTACAAAACAGTTCAAAACATGAAGCATTTGGAAAAGAAGATGGACAAAAGCAATAGTGATTGACTCCTCAATGAGGCCCACATTATTCCAAATACGCTGATACGTACCAAGTAAAACCTTTGTAATCATAACATAGATTTTGTTGAAATTTAGATAAAACATTGTTCCGGTCACAATTTATAATAAAACTACATAAAACAAGCGTTAAAACAATGACTCAGTGTTACTTTCAGAAGCCCTGGACTGCCATTTAGAAGCCACAGATTTGAATTGGACTGCCATTATGAAGCCACAGATTTGAATTCTACAAACTAATTTGTATATTACTTATTTTTCTTGTTAGAAGCTACTGAGTTTTATCAAAACATTAGTTATGGATAAGGTAATAGATATGATAAATGAAAGAAGAAAGCATGGATCTTGTACTGTCTGCTCACAAACAACTCTAGATGTGCAATAAACTATCATGGGAAAGTACAGGATTGTTAAACAATTTTTTTAAAAGTGTATATAAATAAAAAAAAAATATTAAAAAAGACAATTAACAGAGTTGAAAAATATATAACCCATACACGTGACACTGGGTCCTGATGACTGCTGGTGTTGTTGCTGTTGCTGTTGGTTGTTCTGCTGTTGTTTGTTTTGAGACTTGGGTCTAGCTGCAGCAGGCTGGGGTCGAACATCTTCCTCATCTTCATCCTCTAGGTCAACATCCACCTGCTCTCCCTGGGAAAGACATACAAGGGTATAAAACTTTGGGCATGATTTTGCTATCAGTATTTGCATAACTCAATTGGATATTTTGGAGATCTTGGGTTTTGAAATCAGCTTCTTTTTAGGAATGTTCCATTTACTTACCTTTTACATGGAGTATAATATTTTCACAAATAGTTTTTTATGATTATTATAAACCTGCAGTGATGACATCATTTATAGAGAATATATTTGTATAAACTGTTTAAATATTGTAAGCTATACTTGTTGGAACCGGTCATGAAGGGTCTGCAGCTGGGACTGTATGGCCAGAAGCCGCTCTTTCTCTTCCTTCAACTGATCCAGCTCTGTCAACTGCTCCTGCATTTTGCTCTGGTAATACAGGTCTCTGAAATAAGCATAATGCATATTAGAAAAACATGCTGATAATGATGCCATAATTTACAATGGTTTTAAAGTCATCTGTTTTTACAGAGAGGGTCCAGTAATGTCAGTAATATAAATACAAAGCCAATGCACAGCTGCCACAAAATAAATGTGACATAGGCATATTGACTTGATATTATCCTGTCAAATTGCAATATTTCAGATTGCTTTTTTTTTTCAATATATGGGCTAGTACAAATGCATTTGTCAGTCCTGACATTGATCTTTAAGACTCTATGTAAAGATTGTTGCAATACTTTGGGTCACAATGCATGGAATTACCATGTTTGGATGACTCATAGACCCATGGAATCAATTACCTACTCAAAAAGGTCATTTTGGGGGAGTGTGTGTGTGTGTGTGGTGGGGTGCTCACCTGTGTTTCCACATCTCAGAGATTGACCACAGCTCTTGCAAACAAATTCCAATGCTCTTGATTGCTACATTAAGCAAGTTTGCAACAAAAAGATTTGTTCACTGCTTTTCTGCTTTTGGTTGACATGACAATGAGTAAGACAGGATATATATGGAACAGATTTGTAGTAAAGATTACCTATTAATGATAAGCTACATTTACAGTATTCTACACTTTCATTTCCTGGAAACTGAACATTGTATTTGTTCAGAGCAATACTGGGATGAGGTACTGGAAGCACATGATATTCTGTTGGAATTCTCGGAATCAATTACTGATACTGAAAATCAGCAGACTACCCTTTTGACATTGTCAAAGAGCTGAAGGTAACTTATGTAACTTAAGTAACTATGTAATCTATGCAAGACAACCACAGTCATAGAAAATTGGATTGAAATTTACAAGCACGCCGGGCTAGTAAGTAAGCAATTTTCACTAGCCCAAAAATAAATTCACTAGTCTGAATTAAATTCTGTTTTAATTTACAAATAAATGTAACAAAACTAAGATAAAGCAAAAAAACCCAAACATTTAAATATCATTCGCCCAGCAACTTCAGTGTATTTTTTTCCCGTTTTTTTTTCTGCCATTTAATTCTGTGGCCCAGCTGATTTTAATTTGGTATTGAACATTATGTACCATGCGGGAACCAGAATACCACATGGTTCCTGTGCAGTAAACATATTGGTTTAGTGGGCATAACACGTTTATGTTACAAGCGACACAGCTTGCCGAATGAAATAAGCAGCTCAAAAGTTTGTTTACAAATTGTAAATGAAATGGTAATGATTGTTCAACAATCTGGATCTTAAAAGCCGTCCGGCTAGTAAATTCGGATTTTTTACTAGCATGAGAGAAAATCTACAAGTATTTTGCTGTTGGGCTAGCGCTGATTTCGACCACTGCAACCACTACACACTTAAAGTCTTGACACGCTGTGTAAAATGATCAACTCGATGTGTCCAAAAGGTACTCTTTCTTTAGCTTCTACTGCAGGGTCGTTTCAAAGCGACCATGCATCTAGACTAAAATAGTATCTGACCTAATGAATTCTGTGGAGGTGGAAGAATTGCTGTAGGCCTTACAAAAATGTTACCCTACAGCTGACATGGTAAATGTGTTTCAGGCATTTACTTACCTTTCTGGCTGATCTGGCACCTCCCCCTCACTGGTTGAGGCATTGTTCCTGTCCGGCCCAGAAGGTTGGTCCTCTGCATCATCTGGGGCTTGCTGAACCATAGCCACCAGGTTCTGGAGCCGTTTCAATTTCTCCTTGGCAGATTTCAACTTTCTGTCATCAAAAATTTTGAAATAAGTAATGCAGTGCATAAAAATCAGCATTACTCTGGATTACATAACCAAAGGAAGAAAAAAAGTCTTAAATTTTATATAATACTTTATTAGATTTGATTTTGTTGCTTTGACTGAACAAACATGAACATGCAAATACTTGTATATACTCATTTGAAAAAACAAAACAAAACAAGATTACAATAAAACATACTTGACTTTCTCCTGTATCTCCGGATCATCTCCCCATGGCCCGAGACTGGATAGCTGGGAATCTGTGTCTGAGTCCGTGGAGCTGTTGTTCTCATCTGACTCATCCTGATCCGGGGCAACTTGTACAGGGATGTTCTGGGGCTGTTTCACCAGTCCCTCTCGTGTAGATCGAGATTCCTGCATAGGTATGTTCTGCAGTCTGGATTGTAAAAAGCAATACAGAAATGTCCAGTTTTATTTTAGCTTGTGAATTTGCATTGGCTTATGTCCCTTTAGAGTAAGTTCTGAATTTTTAATTAAGGACATCAAAGTGGCACCTATCAAGATATTATTCATGGGGGTGGCCTCCAGAAAAATCTCTGGGTAGAATCACTGGCATAGCACCATCCGGGAAGACCACACAGACACTCTCAACAACAACCACAAAGACTAAAACCCATTTATTGAAGGCTCAAGCGGGTCACAAGTTAGCTACGCAACCTGTAAACTAATCAAACCAATTCAGCATTTAATCAGATCAAGATAATTATGGATTTTCACAGACTGAAACCACTGAAAAGCCTTGTGATAGTAACAATAGCAACAATACTAAACTCACTTTTAGTCTCCTGTTAATTTTATATCTAAAATGCCTTTAATGGACTACTTATGTATCATTATTCAGCTTGTTTATCAATATTTTTACTCTTATTATCGTAGTACAAAATAAGAGATGGAACAATTTATTTTTTAAGGATTTTAGCATTTTACCTTTGCCACCTTGACATACTTTTAAAATTTATCTAAAACGTGCACAGTACGCTGTGTCATATATCCTATTACCACCTGCTGTTGATGATATTGCGATGTGTCTCATAAGATATTTTGCTTAATGGTTTATTACCCTCTCTTCCCACATTATTTACTACCACTGTGTGACACCACCGATAGGTCCAGTTTAGTTGGGACTACACATGCATCAGGATTTTATCACTTAAACTCCTCTTTATATTGATGTGTACTGTCAAAATTAAATACTGAATAAAAAAGCATATTAATGCTTGACACTTGTACAACAAACACATATTTAACACATTTTTTTTATAAATAAGAGGCACATTTTTACATTGTATTTATAAAACACTGAAGTTAATATTTTGATGTCTTATTAAGTATTTTATTTTGTATGAAAAATTAAACACTGACTTTAGGGAATGCCACAAAGCAAAAACAAACACACCATTTATGAAATTCTTCTTTAATCCAATATCGCAAACATTCCTGAACATTTACATAACCTAAAATTACTCTTGAAAAGTTACATGTATATCAAACAATTTGTCTTAAGAATTAATTGATTACAAATATGGCAAAATTGTAGTAATTTCTCCTATCCCTACAAATAACTGCCCTATTAACATGTAAATTGTCCACCGATGGTTCAATTTTGACGGCTAACTAAATGGAAACAGGTCTATTAACCAGGTTGTATTAAGCACTTCTTGTCGTTTGTAAGCAAACTGTTAGCAAGACATTTTTCACGATGCCTTAAAAACTCCCTATTAAATGAAGCATGTAGGAAAACATACCCTCTATCTCTGGTGGGTTCCTGGTCAACATCGTAGTCACTGTATACCGGGAGGGAGGATTGATCCTCTCCATCCCCATCTTGACCCTGACCATCCTCTACGCTGCGATAATACTGAACTAAAGACTTCAAGCTGTTCAACCTCTCCTTCACCTCATTTAGTTTTCTGTAACAGATCCATATTAATTTTTATTATTTTAATAACTGTTAATAATCTGTTTATATGAAACAAATATTGTGTAACAATTTTGTTACCACTTTATCATTGTCGAAAATATAGTATCACAAATTATGATAATGCTGCTATAATCTTAAAAAGAATAAATAACACCAAACGTTTTATTATAATTTATTAATAATTTAAATAAAGAAAAATATTATAAGGAATCTTTTATACTGGACATTTAACAAACTGTTGTTCTGTTGATTGTTTTTGTTTTTTTACATACCACAGCAACCAATTATGATCAAAATAGTAACATCCTGTAATTTTAGTAGCTGAAGAACCCAGACCATGTCTAGGTACAACCATCGATGCACCCCAGGTCAGCTGGAAGACATTCCTCAATTATGTTCTTTACCTCAAACAGGACTCAAAATCCTAACAGGACTTAATCTCACTCTGTGAAAAGTAAAGCAGTCAGAGTTGTACTATCAAACATGCTAAATAAAATAAATAAAAAATATATATAATATAAATATAACATGCTTATCATAAGGTCATGACCACCATTCTAGATTACTTAAGAAAGTGTACATACTGCAATTTTTGTTTAGCCTCAGCACTTGCTAGTGCAGTGTCATTGCCTTTAGCAGGACCCTTGGCAGCACTAGATGCCTGTGGCTGGATTGCTCCACTGGCAGCCTGGCTAGTTGGTGCTAAAATAGATATCAAAATAGAATAGATGATATATTCTATAAAAAAACTTATTATTACCATTTTTGGCACAAACACATGTCACTATATAATGCCAATATTTAAGTTTTAAGTAATTACGTTAACTCAAAGGCTTCAAGTTTGACCACTGTCTAATAGTATCAGTTACATCTATGCCAACTTTAAATTTCTTGTTAAGTTAAGTTCAGCTAAGCTTTTAAATAATAAAAGGCCTAATCATAACCTGTTTTTCCATACTTTTTATTTTTACTTGTTGAAAAGCAGTCTTAATAGTTGAGTGATCTAAACAATTCAGTTGCCTTAGTAGGTCTGGTTCTTATTTGTGGGGTGATTGATAGTAGAGTGGTCTAAATAATAGACGGTCATGAACAGTAGAGATCAAAGTTTACAGGCACCTGAACCATTGTTGAGCGTTAGAGCAGGGCTTGTTCTTAAAGACTGAATCTCCTGTAGCATGGTGTCCATTCGAGCCTTCTTCCTCTGTAGATCCTTTAGCTTGTTCTGCAACTGTGTCTGGTTCATATCCTCTGCTGGCACAGTCAGCAGGGGCGCTGAGAACTCATCCTGTAAACACAGAAACAATAGCAATAAGCGTAAACCTTGTGGTTGAATTATTGAGGATTTATATTATGGATGGAGGGTTTCAGATTTATACCCCATACTAGCCACAAGATGTCAGTCCTTGGGCAAGACTCTTTCCAGCATACTGCCCCAGGTAGTGACAACCAGAGTTCTGGTTATAGCCAGAAAGTGGGCAGCAGAGAAGGTCTAACTTGGAAAAAAAAAGAAGACAAATATGCTAAAACTCAACCTGAATACTGGTTCTACCCAAGACATGAACTGTCAGGATGGAGTTATTTAAAGGCATCTCGAAAGGAATATGGTATCCCACTGAGCAGGCCCCGACCTTCTGAGACCAGACCTGCTAATTGCTGGTCATCACTGCAGGGCGTCTTTAGCCAACATAGTACTAATCTGTCACAGTAAAACCTCTGATGGGTAATGCAAAACTAAATTACCTGCTAGTATGGAAGTGAGACAGTAGGCTAGTTTTACACAATGCCATAAACATTAATGTTAGTGATAATGTGGGTTGTTTATTGTAGGATCACTTACATATTCTTTATTGCATTAATTACTAGGTGTCAATTTTGTAACTGCATGATTATGTATTTATTTCATAGTTAAATATTTGATTTTGAAAATACATGAGAGATACAAGTTTTAGTATTCAAAATGACTTAAAATGAGTCTAAAGGACATTATTCTGACAATGAATGACTTTTTACTTATATAAGAGTTTCGAGATGCCTTTAAGGTGAAAGAGCTTATTTAAACTAATGGCTAGTTTTAATTAGACAGGTCAAAGGTATTAGAACCCTGGTTAAAAATTCCTTTTTCATTACAGGCATGATAATAGCACAACCTTGGTAAAACTATTTATTGCTGTTTTCTCTGATTAATCAAATTATAAAGGTTTCAAAAGATTAAAATTCATTGTCCATTTTATGAAAACATAGTAATTAAAGAATGTAACAACTATTTTTCAACATGTTTTTTCCAAAGACTTATTTTCAAGATACTCTCCAACTTTCAAACTATTGTTTGTTGGGTTTATTGTTCCAACAGCAGTATTTCAGTTGTTTGAAGATATGGTGTCCACTTGAAGCAGACATGAGGCTACTCTATATTTGCTTGAGCTTTAACAAGTGAGCTATACCACTGCCATTTAACAACCTTGATAAGTCTCAGATAAAATCAGCCCTGGGGCCTTCTGTACCTGAAGCTGATGCTCTAATGACAGCACGTCACTGTTCACGTCCATTTTCAAAATATATAACAACAGCTAATGAATATGAAATAGATGGATAAAATATGACACTAGGTGACTCTTACAGCGAGCAGTTGATCGAGCTGGTCCCGTTTGCTTAGCAGCTCTTTGAGGTGAGCTTGCATCTGTTCATGACTCATGTCCTTGGATTGGGCAGGTGCCCCTTGTGCTGACCTTGGAGGGAAGTTCATGGCAGCAGCCAGCCTCTCTGCCACCCTTGGAGAAGGTGGCCGCTGTGGGTGGCTGCGAACTGGTGCTTTATCAGCCCTCCTGTCAGACTGGCTTCCAGTCAAGTTGACACCACTTGACTCAGATGATTGTGCATTCAGCTCCTGCAATAACAAGAGGCAGTCAGAGACGGGTGATGCTCCCAGAATGGGTACTTTGTCACAAAAAAAGGTTAGTTGTATGAATATTGAGGTTTATTTTGAAAATGTTGTAGTACTATGAAATCAGACATAAACATAAACAAAGGGCAATGACTTAACAAGAGCCGGTCAAACCGGGTAGTTTGTCAAAAACAGTTGTAAAATCCGACTTCAAATAACGAAGTTATGGGCCGGACAAGGTTTTGCTGCAAGGTCATGTTGTGACCTTGACCTTCAAGGTAGCGACCCAAATGTTACGCGCGACATGTCGTCTCAACATGGTGATCATTTCTGTGAAAAAGTTTCGAAATCCGACTTCAAATAACGAAGATAACGGCAGGACACAAGTTCACTGCAACGTCACGCTGTGACCTTGACCTTCAAGGTAGGGACCCAAATGTTGCGCGTGACACGTTGTCTCAACATAGTGGTCATTTCTGTGAAATAGTTTCGAAATCCGACTTCAAATAACGAAGTTATGGGTCGGACACGATTTTGCTGCAAGGTCGCGGTGTGACCTTGACCTTCAAGGTAGGGACTTAAATGTTGCGCGCGACACGTCGTCTCAACATGTTGGTCATTTCTGTGAAATAGTTTCGAAATCCGACTTCAAATAACGTAGTTATGGGCCGGACACGATTTTTCTGCAAGGTCGCGGTGTGACCTTGACCTTCAAGGTAGGGACCCAAATGTTGCGCGCAACACGCTGTCTCAACATGGTGGTCATTTCTGTGAAATAGTATTGAAATCCGACATCAAATATCGAAGTTATGGACCGGACACGATTTTGCTGCAAGGTCACGCTGTGACCTTGACCTTCAAGGTAGGGACCCAAATGTTGCGCGCGACACGTCATCTCAACATGGTGGTCATTTCTGTGAAATAGTTTCGAAATCCGACTTCAAATAACCAAGTTATGGGCCGGACACGATTTGGCTGCAAGGTCACGCTGTGACCTTGACCTTCAAGGTAGGGACCCAAATGTTGCGCGCGACACGTCGTCTCAACATGGTGGTCATTTCTGTGAAATAGTTTCGAAATTCGACTTCAAATAACGAAGTTATGGGCCGGACTCGAATGGGACGTACGGACGGACTGACGGACGGACGGACGGACAAGGCGGCGACTATATGCTCCCCCGAAAGTTTTCGGGGAGCATAATAAATTTTTCTTTTACTATACTTTTATATACTGTTTACTAGATATACATATCCATACTAGGTGGGAAAATATGGCAACTTGTTAAGAGGTCTAAATAGTTTGATACAGACACCAATTTTCAATGAGTGTATCATTTAGAATGTGTCTTAAGATTATTACAAATTTACTTTGAGGAGAATACAAATAATTGTTAAAAAAAAAAATGTTTTTAGATTGACTCCTTCCTGTCCAAGTAACTAAATATAGCACAAAAAAAATCTGAAACTAACGAAACAATCTTTTCATTTAACATAAAAATAGTTGTCTTCCATTTTTTAAACACTTTGTGTAATTATGAATTGCTGCCAGAGTAAGATGATCAACTAACTTTAAAAAAAAACTCTTTTTGCTGTTCTTAACAATATAAGACAGATATTTAGATTAAATTTTCTGTTCTTAACAATCTGAGACAGGTATAATGATAAACTTACATTTGCTCCAACCTGGGACTTAAGCTCATTGCGAAGATACTGTAGCTGCTGCCTGATATCATTGAGTGTTGGATCAGTCTGTCTACCTGCATTACTCTCCATGTTGAACAATGCTTCAGCCCGAGCACTCATAGTGCGAGCAGCTTCATCCAAGCTCTCAGATGTGCCACGTGCTGCAAAATGCAAGAGATAAGTGACTGGTACATTTTGTAGTTTTAACCATAGTACTACTCTTTTATTTTTTAAATTTTGTTGTGTTGTTTGTTTAATGGGCTTATTGTCCCACCAACAGTATTTCAGTTATCTGGAAATGGTGTCCACTTGAAGCAGTTCTATTGCTGCCATCACTGTGTACAGCATGCTGTGAACATCTGGCACGATACCACACCCAGTTACATTATTCTGACACCGGGCCAACCAGTTATGGAACTATCCTTATATTTGCTTGAGTGTTAGCAAGGAAGCTATACCACTACCATTTTTAACAACTTCGGTATGTCGCGGCCCGGGATCGAATCTGGGGCCTCTCGTACCTGGAGCCGATTCTCTACCGATTGCGCTACCAGGTCCAGTTTTGTGTGTTGTTTATTGAGACCATTTCAATACCTTCAAACATTAAGTCCTCCATCCCAAATGGGACTCAAACTCAAGCACTGAGTGGCTTAAAAGTCAGAGAAGTTACAAGTCAGTCACTAAACAGCTTCACAAAAAGCTACTGAACTGGTCTAGTAATTGCCTAGGCATGAGCAAGGTAGATGAACAAGTACCAGTCTTATGATGTACATAGGTCATTCTGTACCTAGAACTGATGATCTAATTAACAAGTTTTAATCTGGATTTGCAACCAGGGCATTCAGTACCTAGAACCGTTTTAACTATTGTGCTTCCATGCATGTTGCCGTGAACAGCTGATCTCAAAGTATTCTGTTAGCACTGCTATTTTGTATGTATTAATGTACAAGAAAATGCCTGTTTGGTTTAATATAATGCATGTGTGTAAAAGGTGATAAAAAAATTGTTAAGTATGGCACAAAATAACAAGTGGTACAGACCTTGATTGCTTTTCTGGCGGGCTGACGCAAGCTTAGCTTCAGCATCCTGCTGCATCGCCAGCAAGGCAGACTGTCTATCTCGCAAGGCCCTCATCTGTAAGGTTTGCATTGTGCGAAAATGAAACATCAAATCATGCTTATCAATTTTTCAACTTCCCAGGTAGAACCAAAATTCAAGTACTGAGTACCTGGAGCAATGTGCAGTAAATAGCTCAAGAAGTTGCACCTTGTGTTCAGTTTGGGGGTTTGAACCCAGGACCCTCTGAGCCAAAGTCCTATGCCTTAACCACCAGACCACAGGCACCCGTATTGCACCAACCATACATAACTAATGTATACGGGCAAACATTTTAACCTTACTTTGGTTTTCTTTCCAATTTGTTACAAATCAGACATTGGACTTCATATTTCCTAATGATATTTCCAAATAGTCGAAGACGTTTTCATGATCTTGTTTGACATGATTCTCTGCCAAGGGCAAATTATATGTCTGAAAGAAACTGTACCCGGTGTTATTTTATCTGCGAAACACATACACTATGAAAATCCTGCTATGCTACGGCCTAGACGCAGGACTAAGCAAAATAAACATATACAAAGAAATGTAATATAAAAATCTAACCTGTTCTTGCTGTTCCACAAGTTTAGTCAGCAGTTCTTGTTGTTGTCTCAAGGCAACTAGTGTCTCAGCTGCCTCTTTGGGGTTTTGAAATCCTCCAGCTGCCAACTAACATAAGTAGAATAAAGGAGTTTTATTATCAAGTTTTATTAAGACTGCTTTTCAAATAAGACAATTTGTACTGTGCTGTATTCCCCAAAACTATGCAAATTTTAAGAATAAAACTATCATTACATGCATTGGTGCAATTGATAAATTTCTTTAAACCAAATGCAAAATTCTTTTAAACATCAAGCATCATCATGTATCAATTACATAACAGACAAATCAAAACCGAATTTTGCATTTTGAAAGCACATAAAATGTTAATATAGTAATAAATAAATAAATAAAAATATACCTCTTCTTCCATTAATCCCATTTCTGGATCCCGATTCCTTTGACCTGCTATCACTGTATCATCCATGGTTCCAGAGTTGTCTGAACTGTCTGACTGATCCAACTCTTCCTCAACCTCCTCCTCCTCCTCATCGTCATCATTCAAATCTAAATCTGGTGTCAGTCCAAGACGATCCTCTATCCTTGGGCGCAATGAAGCACTCGTAGCACTGGCTGATCTCTCCTAGAAAGAAGTATCATAAAAAGACAGTTACAGCCATCTAGAATCAACAAATAAAATTAATTTCTTTAAACAGAATATTGTCAACTTCTTGCGAAAATGAACTCTATTAAATGAAAACAGTCTGCTGAAGTAAAATTATGGTCAAAGACAATAACTACATTTTAAAGATAACCAATTAATAAAGGACTCTTTAAATGTGAAAAAAAAAAAAAAGAAATTTCACTGGAATTGACATATGCCACTGAAGATACTATAACCTTAAAAATGGCCATGAATATGACCCTGACCTTAATGGTTTTACTTGTAAGTGCCATGCAAACACACTTTAAAGTGAATGTCTGTAAGATGGAAAAGCTTGATAATCAGATGGAAGTTAGAGCTGAGACATGGAATTGGGATTATGTTGTTTTTTTCATTATCGCACCAACACAATTACGGTTAGATTGGCAACGTCTAGCTAATTATTGGTGGAGAAAAAGCCCAGACAATGTGTGGGGAGAACCACAGGCGCACCCCAGGTTAGCTGGATAACCTCCCCATATGAATGGGGGACTTGAACCCATGCAGTGAGAGGAATTAGGGTTAAGATGACAACATATTTATGGATATGAAAATTATAAGTAACAATAAAGCAGTGTTTAATGATGGTAAAATACACTCAAGGGCAAATAATTTCGCTACTAAGTGTTTTTGTACAAATGTTCCAACTTAAAAACTTGAAATATCTCTAAAAGAAAGTATAGTTATATACACACACCCACCCACCCACCCACACACACACACATTTTTAGAAACCAGTAGTTTTACCTCCCTATCTGAGACCTCTGACTGCATGTCCAGGTCTATGGAGGTAGTCTCCTCCAGAGGGTCCGGGTTGGGGCTCAAATCCCGCACCATGTCGTTCATCCCATTTTCATCTCTCAACGACTGAATAATAGAATACACTCAGAAAAACCCATCTTAAGATGACTGGACAATGTTTAATGCCTTTTTTATACAAGCTTTTCTTTTAAATATTCCCATATTAAAGTAAGAGTACCAACATTTGCATAAATAAAAAAAATATCACAAAATAATACAAAAACATGTATTAATGCTCTCATAATAAAGGCATGAGAATCAATAAGGTGTCTTTTCCAAACTGCATCCCTCCAAGTTAATCAAAATACACATACAACTAACATAAGTTTTTTTTAAACAAGGGTTTTTTATGTTGATTTTGAAAAAAAACATTATAAACAATACAATAAAAGACATAAAATAACCATGATGAACAATACAATGAAAGACATACATAAAAAAAACATGATGAAAAATACAATAACATACATACAAGAACCTTGCATAACAATATAATATAAGATCTAAAAATGACCTTAATGAACTATTTAATAAAAAAAATCTCAAAAAACCTTTGATGAACATTGTAAAAACAAACAAACAAAGAACCACAAATAAAAAAACAACAACAAAGAACAACAAATAAAAAAATTCTCAGAAAACTGAAATTACAATGTGTTGTTATCCAGGAGACACAATTTTACAGAGAATTGTAAAACTTACAAGACTGTTCTGTAAAAGGGTTGTACAGTTTCTCTCCTGTTCCTTTAAATGGTCCATCAGTTTTTGCAGCCTCTCTATCTCATCTCTATAGCCAGGCTAATGGTGTTTAACAAACAATAAACAGGGATAAAAATATCAAGGCTTATGGTGTTTAACAAACAATAAACAGGGATTGAATATCAAGTAACAAAACTAACAATAAAAAGAAACAACAACAACAATAAACCAGCAATAATTAAGAGTAGAAAGTAACTAACTTAATTTCAGTCAATAATTTAACTTCCTCATACCACGAAATATTGAAGGTTTTTCAAGCAATTAATTTCTTGTTCTCTCCAGTAACTTTCTATCTCCGTAAGATCTGTATATCTCTTCTTGTCAGCCTAAAAGCAACAGTATACAACAATCACAATATGTTATCACTCATTAACCAAGTGTCAACTAAATGTAGTCTGTTTGAAAGCACTTGAAGGGTTATGGGCTCAAACACTGCTGACAATGAAACATTCCACACAAAGATGGTGACACCTGTGTGTACAGAAATGTATTGTACATGCTGTTAGTAACAACAAATTAAGATAAAAAAAAATGTCAAAAAGTTGTCTTTTTTTTTATAAGCTCCTTTTTTATATTTTTTTTTATAAGTAAACAAGAGTATTGCTTTGAAATACAATGGTGACATGGACAAAAAAATACTTTTATTAGTATGCTTGCCTTAAACTGAAGACAGCACAGAGTATATAAACTGATGAAACTTATCACAAAATAAACATTTAAAACACACACAAGTTAAATTCTGGGTCAGGGCAAGAAGTTTTATATGGGGAAGTCTTCCAGATGACATTATATTTGTTTTAAGCCAAATTATGAAACATGCACAATCTTGTCAGGGTGATGTATTTAACAACAATTAAACAACCCTTAATTAGAAATGCAATAAAGAAGCTTACTGGATCTCCAGACTTGCACAGGGAGTCCATCATGGAGCTGGCCTGTTTAATGTAACCCCTGATTTGCATCAGTCGACTCACCATCAGACTGCTGCCCGGCTGAAACATAGGGGTACAGGCCAGGGGTAAAGTTTGGTTTTGTTTTTGGAATACATTGCAGTGACCATTTATGATCATTATAGCAATGTCCAGAATTTTTCGGTGGAGGAAGACTCCAGACACATCTCAGGGTAGAACCACAGACGCACACGCAAAACAGCTGGAAGACCTTCTCACATTAAGTCCTTTGCCCCAAACAGGACTCGAACCCATGCGGTGAAAGGCTTAGCATTCAGTGGAATAACAAATCGGAAACTCTACCAATATGCCACAGGCGGCCAGGCCAGGGGTAAAATTCAGTTATTTTTCTTACTCTTGCTAAAAAAATTTGTTAAATTTAGGGGAAAAAAATCTTAATTTCTTATTTTAATGGTTAAATAAATAAAATTTAAGATATCTATGGAAATATTTCAACATGTAAGAAAATTTCTTAGTTTAAGTCAGAAAAAATGACTTAAATTCTCTATAAATAAAGATTATTATTTTTTATTAGTTTTACAGATAGCATAATAAATAGCAAATAATCCTAATTCCATTGTATGTTCTGTTAATATATTGTTCCATTAATAATTTTATGTAACATGATCTTATGTTAGATCTGGGGTTCTGAACCCAACCCCTTCTAACCCGAGTCCATTGCCCTAATCACTCAACCACGGAGATGACAATTTGGGTAACAGAGGTTTTCTAGGATGCGATGCGGTTGGGTCAAGAGGATCATTGTTATTCACAAATTTTCTAAAGTTAAACCCATAATTTCACATTAATGCCTTTTAACTAATGTGCATATTAGAAAAATGAAAGCACAAGAGTACTTGATAGATCACATGGTTTTATTAGCATCTACATAGAATAAGAAAGAATATATACAGACGATTCAAAGGCCTAAATCCATATTAGACTTCCTATAGATATTTTCTCAAATAAAGATTTTAAACAAGGGACTAGAAATGTGTTCAGAGGACATGGATAGCATTCATTCCCATCAAATTAAAATGATTACCGATGATTTTTCTCTTTAAGAATTGGGGCTTATATCGAGACTTCAGTCATTACATTGTGTTGTCATTTAGAAATTCTCTACTTTTCTGCTCATTTTCTACAAAACTGACATGTGAGGACAGTACCGCGACACCGTACAAGGTAAAAGTGTTTTTAATCATATTATGTCCGACTAATCCCCAAAGCAATACAAACAGCCTTATTTGAAACCTGTTACATAAATGGCTGAAGAGCTCATAAATTTTTAACGTAAACAGTCTTTCCTTCGTGTTTTTTTAATAAAAATGTCTAGTGCAATTTTTTGTTTTCCAGGGGTAATGATGCTTTCGGTTGCAGAAAAGCAGTAGAAAAGGCCAATTTCACTGAGTAATAAAAGTTAAGTCACACAAAAAAAAAGTGCAGTCTGCTCGTCTCGCTGCATCATTGAAAATAATGCACTGAAAACAGCATAAAATGCAAAATCACTGGTATTCCTCAAAATAATCAAAAACAAAAAGAAAAGTTACTTTTACTCCTTGTTACTGTTTTTTTTTAAGCAATAATTTTGATAATTGCAATTATAATTAAGATACTTATTTGACAGATCATTTATTTTTCAGCACTGTACCACTTTCTTAACATGACAATCATTCTAATGAGCTAGTCCAAAGAAATAAAAAAAGCATTTTAGCAAACCTTCTCTTCTGACTTCATTTCATTTTGGTTTTGTTTGTTGTTATTTCTGTTGTTCCTATCATCCCTCTGGTTGGCAACTGGTCGAAGAGGACCCTCCACACCAGCATTGAGCTGATAGCGTCGGACAGTCTCACCGCGTCTCAGCAGATTCCGGTCGTTATTTCTTTCCCCATCATTACTCACAGCCTGTGCAGGAAAAATTCCACAGATACATAATCTGTCTTTAACAAGCATGACAACTTCTTATTTACAGTAGTAAATTTCTGTTTTGGAGATATGAAAATGAACAGAAAAAGAATTAGACAATAAAATAAAATATTTGTTTAAATGCTTTTTGAATAGAGAGTAATATTCCTATTTTATTAACAACTTGTACCCAGGAGCTGAGCACAGATGAAATAATTTGAACCATCTTACAAGGAAACCATGGCAAACAAACTCCTTCAAAATTTACATGCAACATAGTCTGTTAGCAAGGTTATGTATAAAATCTACAATAGAAAGAAGAGATTAGTGGAGTCTAACATTAAAACCGCTCAACAAACTTGTTAGCAATGGATCAGAATTAGGGTCAAAATTAAGTTGTCAGCTGTTGGAGAAATTAATGAGAACTGTCTATAGAGTGCAGTACTTCACTTTTCTCAGTGATAAATAGCATAATGAAAATTCAAATTCAAAAAGGGACATAACTAATGCTATAATTACTTTTAGGGTTACCTTCCCTAATGGGTTCAACTGTTAAACTTTTCACTACCAAGCTCTATATGCAGCTGTATAATGAGGGTAAATAAGGGAAAGTAAAGGAAAATTGACATAGCTCATATGTAACACATCAATACTTTAATTGGTCGATAATAAATATACTACATAGATAGCATAGCTTGCTATGCTATACATACCTTCTTAACTGACATTGGGGTTCTTTAATAATAATTTACCCTTACACGGTTTCGATGATGTAAATATGATGTCCTATGCTCTTAATTGTTGGTAGGTAATGAAACAAGAGGGCTATGATGGCCCTTAATCTCTCACCTGATGACACAGGCTTTTAGTAGACTCAAATCTGGCATCAAGTAATTAAGAGTTATTTACTTTAGAAATCTTTGGTGAAGATTGGAGCAGTAGGTGGCCACTGGGTTGATAACATTTTCTAGAATTTTACCAAGTAACCTACTGAATCCACATGACTCACTTCAAAACATATAAGACTTCATACTGGCTAACATGCTGGCCAAGTTTGGTGAAGATTGGGCAGTCAATGTGGCCTCTAAGTGTTTTCACGAGGTTTTTCTAAAAAGTGACCTAGTGACCTACTTTTTGACCCCATGTGACCCAATAATATACTCCAAGATTTGATGCAGACAATTTGATCAAGTTTATTGAATATCAGGCTATGAATGTGGCATCTAGTGTGTTTACAAGCTTTTTCTAAGATTTGACATAGGGACCTTCTATTTGACCCCAATTGACCTAATAATAAACTTATCCAAGATTTCATGCAGACAATTATTCTGATCAAGTTTGGTGAAGATTGGGTAAAAACTGTGGCCTCTAGTTTGTTTAAAAGCTAAAATGTTGACGACGAACAACGGACGAAGCAGTATCACAAAAGCTCCCCTTGCTCACATTGTGCTCAGGTGAACTAAAAAAAACATTTACTGATCAAATAGCCTTGCTGTATGCCAGCATTCTTTATTACTATACAGCTGTAGCAACAGAAAAAGATGTCTTATATGGCATATGGGAAGGCTATAATGCCTCGGAAATTTCTGTAGCTCTAGGTAGTGAAAAGGTTAATAGTGAACAATTATTGTTGTTAAGTTGCCATTTAAACATCTTAAAAAATTAAATATATAAATAAAATAACATGTTGTCAGTACAAAAAAAATGCACTTATGCCAATAAATGTCAGTGGGTTACTTCCATAGCAAAACATGTACAAAATGCTGCAAGACAGAAAGGAATAACAATTAAGATAATGTCTATGGTGCAGGATTACACAGAAAAATATGTTTAGCGCTACATAGATTTGTGGTTACATGAATGGCACTCTAAAAAACACTAAGAGAAAAAGGGATTTTAAGGTTAAATTTAAATGTTATTTTTGCAATTTAATCCCTACGAATTTGAAACATTGGAACTGAGACAGTGCATTTTAAAAATGTCTCCTTACTTCTTCTTGATCACTAAAAGTAAGCTGTTGTCGAAGATTTTCGAGAGCCTGCCTGGTGGCAGTGGGAGTGCTTGGGGTGATTTTGGTCCGTGGGAAAGTGCGAGGGGTGCCGTGGCGATGTTCAGAGGGGGGCGGGGAGTCCTGGGTCAGGGATTGCTCCCTTTCCCATTCAGGGTTACCCTTCTTCCTTCTCTTTGTCTGGTCTGTGTTAGCGCTGGGTCGCCAGTCGGAGAAGTCCTAGTAGGGTGAGGAGGGAAAGACAGCTGGTGTTAGTGAGGTCAGGAGAACACACTCTACACTGTACAGGCAGCAGAAACAGTAAAAGCTTCAGATGAGTGGAGTTGATCTAAAGTCAAGTCATTGAACAAAGGCTTGCAATGAGTTTTTATATTGATATAGAGAAATTCAAATACCACATTTTCTCACTTATAAGACAGAGATTTTTCCTCAAAATTTCATGTTTAAAGTGTGGGGCTCTAGTTATAGGTGTGGTGTAGTGACCTGGCCAACGTTTTCACATTATTTTGGGGCAAAAACATACATCATAAACTTGTAAGTGGTTACGCAATGACCCAATGTGCCGTCATTATCAACCGCCAATAATTTTACCTTAATTGGCCTTCGAAGTCTGTCAATCAACGATTAACTGTCTCACATACATTTCCCTGTGTTCTGCATGAACCACGGCTTATTATCCGTTAGTAAACACTGAAACAAACTTTCAACTTCCATCTGTCAGATAAACCAAGCTGTATTTTACTTGGTGTTTCTGTGTGGACATGGCTAATTATACAGGTCAAGTTTACTGACTCTGATCGAGATAAGCTGTTGTCAAGGTATCGATCGAAGCAGTCTGACAGTGAGGATTTGAATGACATGTTTTTATAACCAGCTGCATATTATTACATTTCTCCATGAAATTAATGAATGGAGGCATGTACACAAGGACAGTGTTCCCAGATACATTGTGTATTGTCATGCCAGATTTGGTGATGTAGATCAAAAGAAATTGATGTCATACCGCCACGCGCTACAAGATGTTCATGCAGCAGAGACTAGATACATCCCACAACATGTGAAAATTACAGTCACTGTTTACCAATTAACTGTTTTGTTGAGACAGCATGATTGGTCACAGCTCCTGTTCATTTTTACTCGTCTTATAAAAAGGTCCAAGCAGAAACCGGCAATTACCCAGGTGAAGTGGGGGCCCGTCTTATAAGCGAAGTCTTATAAGTGAGAAAGCATGGTATCGACAATACATTGATGTATTGAAAGATTTTCATTTCATAAAGCAGGGCTCCAGTTTATTTTAACATATGTCATAATTATCACTTTAACCCTATGTTGATGGTATTCATATGAATCATTTAACTGTAATCCACTACAAAAGGTCTACTGGACCTGGTCGAGCAAGAAAAGCATGCAAGTACAAAAGGTCCTAGCTGATGATTTTAGTAATAAAATCAAATGCCCTAATTTATTTAAGTTTTTATGTGAGCAAACAAGTGTTTGATTAGAGACCAACATAAGAGCCAAATGGTCCACTAAAATAATGCCTTTCCAGAATGAAGACTGAGCCAAATCAAGTATTATGCACCAGAATTAACAAGATACTGACAATCTATGCTGGAAATAACATTAGCTAAATTGATTTACAGCTATTTATTAACACTTTTTTTTAAATAATCAGTAATATTCTCAAGGCAGGAAGGTAATTTAAAAGGATCTTGTTATTGTTTCAGAGGCATTACTGAATAACAATTAAGGTCAGGATCAGATAAATGTGGTGCACAATATTTACAGTGTTGTTATCAGTAATGAAAACACAGAATTTCTTTCAAAAGTAACAGAATTTATTACGGTGGGACAATGTGCCCAACTTCAGTCAACGGGCTTGTGCTTCTTTTGAAGACTGGTAGATTCAGGCAATTGTCAGTGCAGATATACACACATACTTGACAATTTAGTATGCTCAAAATGTCACAAATTTATAAATACACACACTTTCAACTGATTTAACTGGTGAATTAGATCACAAATCAGTTACTTATAAAACCCCTGTAAAGAATATGCTGATTGGCTCAAAGGTGACAAAAATGAAATTCATAAAGTGCATATTGTGCGGTTCTTTGACTTAATCCATACAAATGAGAGGCAAACAGCATTTTTTGAGAGTGCATGTATGTAAAAGTGATTCGAACACAATAAAATCAAAAGACAATTAAACTTACAACAAATTTTTTTTTTTTTATGTAACACATCCAAATCAATCTTGAAATTCTACTTAAAATTTACATGTTGACTTATCTTTAAGCAATATTTGTGTAGTCTTATTTAATTAATTTAAAATAGATGCTTAACTGTGTCTTAACCATGATCTGGTGACTGAGCACAAAAGAACCAAACAATCTTATCAGGAATAATCAGCAAACAATTTAAGCAAGAAGCACCTTAGAAGATAATGAATGCACCCGGACACCGCTTTGACAGTTACTGCCGTAAAAAAAAAGAACCATAAATCTAATACAATCAAGATGGTTATGACATGCCAGTGATGTTTGTAACAAGGCTTGATGCTTAACTTAAACTGCACAGTTTCATAAAAATCCAACCAAAAGTGGACGAGAAATAGAGGACAAACTGACTAACCAACTGTCCAACTACACTCCATGCTTTTACTATAGCTTTTTAAAGGTTTAGAAGAAATGTTAATGTTGGTAAGTAAAATAAGGCAGAAAGACTAATGATAACTGGATTATTAAAATTAAAGTGGCATGAAAGCATTGGTTATCTCTATAAAAGACCAGCTGTAATAAATGTTAATGTCGCAAATCAATTCAGTCATTTGCCATCAAAAGTACTGTGCAATACAGCATAAAGTAGATATAACTGAAAAGATTTTTTTATCATAAATATGTCTCCATGCTTAAATACTTGCTAACTTAAAGATTGACAAGATCTGTAAAAGCTATCAGGAGTTGACATTCACTCAAGCTTGTGCATGGTAGTTTTTGCAGTAAACTGTTTAAAAAAGCTGTCTAGTGAGATAGTCCAATAAAAGATTGGAAAATATTAAAAGGAACTTTTTAAAATCATGTTCTTAAATAAATCATTTCTATATCAAACCCTTCCCCTTTTCTCTAAAAAAAAATCATTATATTTCCTATTGTTAAGCAGCATAACTGGTACAGAAAGGTGTGATTCTAGATCGCTTTTTGTTTACTTTTTTACAAAATACATTGCGGAAACCAATTATAATCATTTTATAATATATAATCATTATTAGCTATGTCTAACTAGTTTGGTGGAGGAACACCCTTGACAAAGTCCTGGGTAGAACCACCGGCACATCAAAGGTCAGCTCTAAAGACCTTCCTATATTGTCCTACACCCCGACTGGGACTCGACCCAATGCAGTGGGAGGCTAAGCAGTGCAAAGATTTATAAGTTGGCAATTCTACCACTACTCAATCAGCACGCTATTTATGTTTATTTTGCAATTGAAATAAAACATAGGATCTGTCAAAGTTCTGCAGAACCTGTTTGTTTATAAAACAACCTTAAACTGTATAGGAATGTCAACCCCGAGCTGTAAGTCTTTTTATTTGACAAACTATTTACTACTAAGCTACTAAGAAGACTTTCTTTTTTCTATACAAAAAAATTCTACAAGAAAAAAAGTAAACCGGTTCTAATCTAGCTTTGTAATCTTACCCAGTTATTTGGTCTCAGCTCATTGGGCATGCTGCTGAGGCTTATATTGTCCTCTTTATCCGACACACTGGTCGTCCTCTGCCAACCACTGCGACCTCTTGGTTCTGAGGCAGACATCTTTGGTTTATTTCCACCAGATGCCATTTCAGATAAACTGGAAAAATAAACCAAAAACAAGATTACAATGTTGTGTTTGAGCAACATAATATAAAATGTAATTTTCAAAACCATACATTCAAAAAGTGGCCTTCATGTTTTCATCATTCATTTATAGTCCATGCTCCAATCAATGGGTGGGGCTTATTTTTTATCATTGCTTTCCAAGCTTTCCTCTCCAAAGCATCAGCAGTTAAATGTTAAGTGTGGTCTGTTCCACTTTTACTGCTTGATACATCTTCTTTTGTTGGCATTGTGGAATTGAAACTGCTATCCAACTACCCATCCCAGATCTTTAATACTCTTATCATTCTTCATTTAAGCCTAATGAACAATACATGTATTTTGATAATGATGACTGTTGAGTTTATTGTCCCATATACAAGCCTTAAGCTATCCAAAACAAAACACATCTGGTACAGCCATCACAGATACCATGACATGAAGACCAGATATCCAGCCAGGATAATCATATAATATATGGATATCACTGACCAAGCATGTGGGAAAAAAGGATAAATTTACAGATATGTTTTAAAAGATAGAGACGTGAAGAAAAAAGTAGAACTGCAAACAAATACTCAATACAGTAGAATGATAAATAATAAATAACGAATGAAAACAAATCAACATGTTGATAAATAAAATAATAGTGCTTCATTATCATATGTTAAGTGAAAAATTGACCTGTAATTCGAATTTCACCCATAAAAATTATTACTGCAGGGTCAATGCCCTGATCATACCACATAAACACAACAAGAAGAAACATCGCCAGGCAACAAAACCAGTGTTTCATTTAAAGTCTTAATAGAAATCTGAGTACTCTTGTAAAGAAATTGTCTGTTGATTTGAGTTTAGGAATTAAAGTAAAAAAAAGGAAATGATTTTTTATTTTATTGGTATAGGGACTACTACCATCCACCCTGACCCACCCCACCCCAGTAGACATTTTTGTTGGGGCAAGGTTCTTACACTTGTTAATCCTGTTACATTAAGATTAACAGTTCTGTGCAATGTGGAGGAAATCCATTCATTAGTTGCAGAGTTAAACTCCAGAAACAATAAATTTGCACAAATTTTGACATTTGAACTCTTAAGTGTGACCTTGATAGTTGAGGTAGGGCCACAGTTCTTGGATGCAAAACTCTGTTTCATTAAGGGGAACATTCTTTAAGCATCTAAGGTGAAATACCTTTTAAAGTACTGAACTAAACACCCGAAGCTTAATTTTGGCATTTTTTGAACCACAGGTGTGGTGTTGACCTTTGAGGTATGGCCATGGTTCTTAGACAAAACACTCCGTCATAAATAAAATGAGCACTTGTCTGAAGATATGTTAAGTTTCAAAGCTCTTTCATGAAAAGACATGAAAAGATAACTTAAACAAAAAGGAAACTAAATGAAAATTCTAAGTGAAAAAATGGCATAATTTTGGCAAAATTAAGTCACAGGTTATGAAACCTGTCCTAATTTTTGCTACTGTGATGTTAGACAACTATTTTAAGTTTTAAAGCTCTACCTTAAACGGTTACTGAGAAAAATTCACATTTGACAAAAAACTTAATGAAATGTTGACGCCCGCCCGACGACATACCCCAGTCTAATAACCAGGATTTTCCTAAAAGAAAACCTGGTTGATTATCCTGGCAGCAGCACTGTTATATAATTATGTTAACCTATCTACCAAAAGGACCGGACTAACCCCATATAAGATCAATTTAGCGATTTGGTTATATACAGAAGTGACCGTAAACCTTTTCATTTGTTTCTTTTTTATCAGGCAAAACCAACAAAGTATATTGGAAACTACAAAAACTATGATCCTGAAATATAAACAAGACTGTTGGATACTAAAATGAAAGCATCTTCCATTCGCAAGACTGCTATTCAATATGGAATTCCCTATCAGGCTCTGCAAGACAGTGTGACTGGAAAAACTGGCAATGAGGACCATAAAATAAAAATGACGGTTTTCACAAAAGGAGGGGAAAGCCTAGTTCAACATGCTGAAAATTTAGTGAAATTAGGACAAAGACTGACGAACATGAAATTACAATTGTTGGGAGGGGAAATGGCTGTCTGGTTAGGTAAGTAATCTGAGGAAAACAATTTTCACTCTCTGGTAACTTAGGTTGCCTTTTTTGGGGCTCAAAAGCAAAGATCACATGACTGAGGCAGTTAGGGTGATTTATGGATAATGCAAGCATACAATAGTTAAGTGTTCTCTTTAAAACGCGTTGTGCGCCTTAATACTCTCAATCCAGACCATCCAGCGGTGTCAAATTCAGATGAGTTCCGTCAAAACAAATGTGCGCGTGCTGCACATCTGCAAAACGTCCAAAACATAAATCAAAACACATTGATTTTACAGAAAACAATAACATGACAGCTACTTGAAACATACCTTTAAATAACCCTGATAATATAGATTTGTAAAAATGAGAATATAACCATCAATTCTGTAAAAGTACGATAGTTTTCAACATGTCGTTTGGCAAACAACTCCGGACAAGAATTTATCCGCCATTTTGACGCGGCGTAGTAATTTTTTGTAGCATGGAAAAAACAAATGCAGTGGACAATTGAATCGAATTTATTTATTCTAAGAGATGTATAATTATTCTTTTTAAACTTTTTATCAAAAGAACGTACATCATCTGTTATATTGGCAAGGGTCACTTGTACAAAATGTTCAGAACTATGTTTCATTATGGTGCGGAGTTTTAAAGCCGGAAGTGTTGTTGGGGGATCTGTCAATTGTGTTCTATAGAGGCTTGCCATTAATTAGTGCGGTCTGATATATATAAATGCGTAAGTTCCGTAGGCTTGATGGCCACGCCTTCTTATGAATATGTATATTCAATCTAATACCAACATGTAAGGTCTACTGATTCCGATAAGAACACTTCCTTACATCTATTTACCATTACGCATCCATGACGATTTCGCATTAAATTTGCTTTTAAAAGTAAATAAGTGCGGTCTGATAAAATGCAATACGTAAGATCTAGTGGTCTGATTACCACGCCTCCTTATAAATATCTACACACTGTCACAAACTCGTAAGGTCTGAAACGAAAGCTATTTAAATCAGTCTTTTATATTTGGTTATTTCGTGTTAAATTTGCTTCAGTTAGGTTTTAAGGCGGTAACTGTCGGGTTTGCTCTTTTCGTTAAATGACTCATCACAAATTTGTTCTTACTTTTCGCTTGGCTTGCATGTGAAATACCTTTGTTCTATGCCTTTTCGGAGTTTGGTAAATGTTGCAATGCTCATAGGACTTTGTCATATATTCTTAAGAGTCTTAAGTTTCTGCAAAAACAATTTACTTTATTTAAAATCAACCCAAAACAAACCACAAAACGTTAGTTTGAGTTACGATACTCTCGATGACCTGTCACACATCATACATTAAATGTGGTACTCGACAGTGTGGACCAAATATTTTTGTTATCAAATAACCAAATAAGTCATTGTTACCTGAAAAGGCCATGCAAAATGCGGTTCATTGATGTCCGCAATCGTCATTACAATCATGTATTTCCTGTCTGAGCCACGCTGCAGAGATACCTGTTTTTAAGAAAGTGTTCACTGGATGGTCCCCTCATAATCTGACTAAGGAGCAGAAAGGAAAGCTTGTTGAAT
Organism: Sinonovacula constricta; assembly: GCA_007844125.1. Taxonomy (NCBI): domain Eukaryota; kingdom Metazoa; phylum Mollusca; class Bivalvia; order Cardiida; family Solecurtidae; genus Sinonovacula; species Sinonovacula constricta. Next base: position 7,255,386 of record CM017558.1, on the reverse strand, counting down.
TAGGGACAGAAACTATTAATAAATTTGATAAATGCAGCGAAAGAAACCTAAATGAAATTGTGATGGGATGAAATAGGGATGAAAGATGGACTTATCATTCTGAGCCTGATTTTTTTTATTTGCAATGATCACATCTGCTGGTGAGCACACTGTTAGTGCTTCAAAATAATGTAGTTTTATGCTATTTTCTTTGAAAGACGTAGACCATTTCTCCAAAGCTTTGTTTCCAGAGGTCCATCATATGTTTTATGAATACGTGTATGCATTTATTTTATCTGATTATCTTGATTATATTATTTTAATGATTAAATTATTTTAATCAAATATATTTAAATGTATAGGTATAACATGGAAGTTACGTTTCAGTTCTGATGAGATTGGTCATATTTAAATTGTGGTTTATTCAAACAACAAATTGTGTTCATAAATATGAATTATCTTTGGTTTAAAGTATGCACAGTCTATGGTTAAAGGTAAGTGTAATACAAAACATATAAAATTTTAAAACTAACACAACTATAGTGTATGCTTTAATGTTGACGTCATGAGCTGCTTTTTTTTTGAAGATCGAACCAAACATGATGATGGGCTTATTAGACTGCATGTGTTGATGTTATTAAACATTGAACCTTACGTGTTGATGAGCTTATTAGACTGCATGTGTTAATGTTATTAAACATTGAACCTTACGTGTTGATGAGCTTATTAGACTGCATGTGTTAATGTTATTAAACATCGAACCTTACGTGCTGATGAGCTTATCAGACTGCATGTGTTGATGTTATTAAACATTGAACCTTACGTGTTGATGAGCTTATCAGACTGCATGTGTTGATGTTATTAAACATCGAACCTTACGTGCTGATGAACTTATCAGACTGCATGTGTTGATGTTATTAAACATTGAACCTTACGTGTTGATGAGCTTATCAGACTGCATGTGTTGATGTTATTAAACATTGAACCTTACGTGTTGATGAGCTTATCAGACTGCATGCGTTGATGTTATTAAACATCGAACCTTGCGTGATGATGGGCTTATCAGACTACATATGTTACGTTAATGAGTGTTTATAAAGAGGACTGATCACCGGGAGTTTCGTACCACATATTTACGTTTTTAGTTTGTTTTGTGCTGATTTTAAATAAAATGAAAAAAAAAGTTTTGTAGACACAAAAGACACATAAAACTTAACTGAAGCAAATTTAACGCAAAATCCTAAAATGTAAAGGACTGGTTTAGGCCTACATAGCTTTTGGAGGAATGCTCTTTGGTGTTTGTAAAAGCCCGCTTATAGATAGTTTGCATGTGATGTCATAGGCACTGATAGGACAGTTTAAAGACGTATCCTGGAATAAGTTGTTGCGCGGAGAAATTGATCAAATTTGGCATGAATGTACTATGGGATATGAGAAATACAAAACAAATCTCAAAAGTATGGGTTGGCATTCTCGTTTTTATTTTATATCTATTTTTAGAATATACCTATATGTCACTTTTTCTAAAAAATATTAAGAAAGTGAATACCTTCATAAATTGTACATTTTTTTATGTAAAGAGCACACAATCATGGGAAACATGTTCAGATACTTCTATAAGTTATATTATTATTCAAAAAAGGTAAAAACTTGACTTGACAATGATAAACATGGCGAGAAAAATATTTTCATTATAAACCGGAATGGAAAAAAAAATTGAAAAAATCCCTAAAAATGACACATTTTTATTTCTAAAAAAATATCATGCGCGGAGAATTTAACAATTTTTGGTGTACACATGTATTATTGTTCTTAAAAGGTTTTCATGGAAAAAAAAAATACCTTGCCCCGCTAACTTACTGGAAAAAGGGCATTTATTATCTCCCTTTATTTTCAGAAAAAAACCCTATTACACTCATTTTATATTTTTTTATATACAAAAGCTTAAACATTGGTACAAATCATTTGAGTTAATCACTTTATATGTCATAAGAAACCTAAAATGCTTAAACATAATGCAGTTTGACTTAATTATCATTTAAATAGACATAAAAAGCAATAAATTCTATTTTTAGCTTGTCCGAAAAAATACATCAAACCGATATATATATATTTTAACTATAAAACATCTAGCACATAGCACACTGTGATGCCAAATGCCCAAGTTCAACAATCCGTCGGCCATCTCTCCACGAAGGCGTATTTTCTACATTAGTGTCAACACTGATCGAATCCGGAAATGGAATGTCCGAAACACAGTTAAAGTCACTATCGTCAGTATTTGTGGTTTTCGCAACATTTGATTTCCCAAAAAACTGTATGTTATCTAAGCTCCTTGCTCGCTTCTTTGAAATAAATCCACCCGTTCGCGATCGCCGACGTTCTGACATCATGACATTGTAAATTAATCGAACGCAAGTTAGACTTCTCTTCTACCCCAAAGCGTAGCACACCAACACGTGGGCTCATACCTGACATATCGCGCATCTCGGTTGAAACACAGTCGTCGCATGCTAACAGTATAGAATCCGAACTAACATCATCTTATCTTGGTGAATCGCACATGAATAAAACTGACAGTACATCCAACTACATGTCGGACACTAGCCTTACGAAACCTAAAAAAGAAAACCTGGACATTCTAGTTATAAACTTTCAAAGTGTGAAAAACAAACAGACCGAACTTCATAACATTATATCAAGTTGTGCCCCCGATATCATCATAGGAACAGAAACCCACACAGACTCTACTTTTAATAATGCTGAGATCCTACCTGCTAATGTACCAGCGGAACATATTTACCAAACCTTTAGAAAAGACAGGAAAGAATTAATTGAAAAAGGCGGCGGAGGTGTCTTAATTATGGTACGCCCAGAACTAGCGGCAGAAGAGTGTTTAGACTTAGACACAGACTGTGAGATAAAATGGGTTAAAGTAGCTGTATCCAAAAGTGAAAACATTCTTATTGGTTCATACTATCGAGAACCTAAATCAAAACTTGAAGCCCTTGAAGAAATGGACAAATCTCTTAGTAAAATTGCAAACAGTAATGTTTACAAGAACATGAAATTATTCATAGGTGGTGATTTTAACCTAGGCGACATTGATTGGAGCCTGGGCCGCTGTGTAGCTGGCGCCAGAGACAAATTCCATTGTGAAAAACTTATAAACATTTCGAATAACCATCTACTAGAACAAGTTAATACACTTCCAACTCGACACGGGAGAATACTGGATCTACTTTTTACATCACACTCAAGCCTTATACTGCGGCATACTATCTGCCCACCCATAGGACTTAGCGATCATGACATCCTATCAGTCACAACACACATCCAACCAGTTATTAACAAGAAAGCTCCTAGAACTGTATACAACTACAAGAGAGCAAGATGGGAACAGATCAGAGACGAAATGACCTCATTTAAAGACACATACTTCCAGTCGGATCCATATACCGAATCGGTCGAACATAATTGGACAAACTTTAAAGAAACATTGCTTAAGTCGTTAAACACAAACATCCCTACAAAAACATTGAAAGGTAATAAGAATGACCTACCATGGATGTCTAAGAAGATAAAGAATATGATCCATAAAAAACAGAAACTTTACAATAAAGCTAGAAGCACTCAGAATGAAGAAGATAAGCTTGCCTTCCATAACTTTCGTAAAACGGTCAGGAATGAACTTCATACAGCATACTACTCGTACATCAACAACCTAGTTGAACCTGAAAACGATCGTGCATCTAAGTCGTTCTGGAAGTTTATAAAATCCAGAAAACAGGACACAATGGGCATTGGAACTTTAAAAAGTAACGGCCAAGTTGCTGAAAGCGCGAGCGAGAAAGCCGAAATGTTGAATAATCAGTTCTGCTCAGTTTTTACGCAAGAAGACACTAACAATATACCAAGTAAAGGACACTCGCCTCATCCATCTATGCCAAAAATCCACATCACACTGAATGGAGTGATTAATTGTATTAAAAGGTTGAATCCTAAGAAAGCCAGTGGCCCAGATAAAATGCCTATTATTGCCCTGAAAGAAACTGCAAGTGAAATAGCCCCTATTCTACAAAGTCTATTCCAACAATCTTTGGACACTCACGAAGTACATAATGAATGGAAACAAGCAAACATCGTACCAATATTTAAAAAAGGTGATAGAACTAAACCTTCCAACTATCGTCCCGTCAGTTTAACAGCGGTAGCTTCTAAAATGCTTGAACACATAGTGGTGTCAGCAATAATGGACCACTTAGATACTAATAACATCTTACATGAAAATCAACACGGATTCAGAACTAGAAGATCGTGCGAAACGCAACTACTCTTATCGACCGACGACATAACGAATCTTATGAACCAAGGTTTACAAGTTGATATGGCTATATTAGACTTTGCCAAGGCTTTCGATAAGGTGCCACACCGACGGCTGGCGGAGAAGCTCTCCTACTTCGGCATTCGGAATGATACACTATCGTGGGTGAACGCCTTCCTCCATGGCAGACAGCAACAAGTTGTGATTGACGGTGAATCTTCGCGGCTATCCAATGTTACATCGGGTGTGCCCCAGGGGACGGTACTGGGCCCAACATTGTTCCTTGTTTTCATAAATGACATTGCTAGTAATATCACTTCTACCATACGTTTATTTGCTGATGACTGTGTTGTCTACAGGGCTATTAGATCACCGTCAGACCATGAAAATTTACAACGAGATCTTGAAAAGTTAGTCGAATGGAGTAATACTTGGCAAATGGAATTTAATGTGGATAAATGTGCCATCATGAACATTACTACTAAGAGAAACAAATCACTATTTGACTACAGTATGAAAGGCCAGATCCTTGAAAAGGTGAAACACCACCCATATTTAGAAGTCGAACTTGCAGATAATATGAAGTATAACATCCATATTGAAAATATCACGTCTAAAGCCTCCAGAGTACTCGGATTTATAAAACGGAACTTAAGACACTGTCCAAAGACTATCAAAGAACGTGCATACCATACGCTCGTCAGACCTAAACTTGAATATAGTTCACCCATATGGAACCCCCAACAAAAAACACAGATCAAACAAATTGAACAAGTGCAAAGAAACGCCGCAAGATTCGTTCTGAAGAAACCCTTCAACTACCAAAACCCAACTAGTGTTACTTCTATGTTATCGGAACTGAAATGGCCAACTTTGGAGCAACGTAGATCTTCATTCGACCTTATCTTCATGTATAAAATCGTACACCAACTAGTAGCTGTACCTATAAACTACCTACCAGTGCCTTCCCCTAGATACAACATGGACGAAGCAGTATACATATGTAATACCTATTCATCGGCTAGAAACAACATGAAATTTGTGACTTATCACTGTAACATTAACGCGTACCAACATTCGTTCTTCCCGCGAGTTATCATTCCATGGAATAACCTCCCAGAAACCACATTACGGCAAAGCACGCTTGATGGCTTCAAGGCAGTGGTACATCCCACTGCAAAAATGTGTTAACCAACCAGAGACAATGTATAGTGTAAATACACGTTGGAAGTTTTCTTTTAAACATCACAGAACGTTTTTCTTTTAATGAGCACTTGATTTCCTGGGAGACGTCCGATCACACGCGCCCCCCAGTTAAACAGTTGTACAGCACAACCCCGCACTACTGCACCTCCACAAGATGTCCACAAGGATTTTGATGGAGTACATCATTGAAGTTGAAGTTGAAGCTGTATGTTTACGAAAATAGTCCGAATAACTAGTCAAGTTGAGGTCTAATGGACCAACGGATAAACTAAGTATATGGGAATTAGAAGCCACTTGAAGCTGCGCACAACAATGCGCATTGACCTTTACCGGATACGTCTTTAAGGCAGCCATCTAAGAAGGTAGAAGCTAATGCAGGCCGAAATCTGGAAATATATGCTGTATTAAACTCACCAGTGTTTTTATTTTTCAGTATATTTTACTCAATTTTATATCAAATTAAACAGCTTTTATGAAGTATTTTAAAAATCATAACTATATTTTTATAGTTTAAAAGTTAAAAAATACAACAAAAAAGATACACTGTTCATTTTGTGTAAGGACGAGCTTATAATTTTAGTTAATTCTGTGTATTAATTCTTTGTGCATTTATCAATTTTTAAGAAAGAGCTTTCCAATGGTGTATAGCGTTTAATTTTTTGGACCACAAATGAAGAAATAAAAAGAAAAGAAAATGTACGCTCATATTCTACAGTTCATCCGAGAATCCCTTGAAGTTACTATCAAAGATGGCTGCCAAGATAAGGGATCTTCACTGATGTGGGAACTATCTAAATATTTATAAGGAAGCGTGGTAATCAGACCATCTGACCTGTCGCATTACATATTATCAGACCGCACTAATTTATATTTTAAGGCTAATTTGATGCGAAATCCTCATGATAAATAGATGTAAGGGAGTGTACCTTTTTCGTTTTTCTAACTATACACGGACCAGTGTTGGGATTAGACTGTATATACATATTCATAACGGGGCGTGGCCATCACGCCATCGGGCCTTACGCATTTATATGTATCAGACCAAACTAATTTGTGTCAAGCCTCTATCAGTAGTGTTCTGCACTGCTGTCTGAAAATTGGATCCCTAGACATTGCATTTTACAGTACATTTTTTTTTTTTGTGTAACTATATTTTGTTCTTCACAAATGCGAAAGCTCGCAATGTCGTTACTCGATAATTGATCGATTTACACTCATCTACCAACAGTTTCACTCAATGATCAATGTCTCGTACACATAAATACATGACATCATGGAGTCCCTGTCAGACTATGGCATCAATGGGAATGAAACTAGGGTGTCTGACAAATGAAATCTCTGGATGTCAAGGTTGACATCATTTCAAGTGTGACCAATTTACATGTGTGGCTCCATGTACGGGAGGCCTCGAGTTCTAACCCGGGCCGCGACATACCAAAGTCGTAAAAAATGGTAGTGGTATAGCTCCCTTGCTAAAACTCAACTAATATAAGGGTTGTTCCACAAATGGTTGGCCCGGTGTCAGGATGATGTGACTGGGTGTGGTAGCATGTCAGGTGTTCAAAGGCATGCTATACACAGTGAAGGCAGCACAATATCTGCTTCAAGTGGACACCATCTCCAGATAGCTGAAATAATGTTGGTGGGACAATAAACCCAATAAACAAACAAGTATGGCCCATTCATTTGGTATGCTCAGCTGCAAGTGTGTCAGAGTTACTGGGGCAGCACAGTTACTAGGGTGGCCAAGATGCAAGGGCGACCCAGTCACTAGGGTGGCATAGTTTTAAGGGCTACCCGTGTTCTAGGGCAGCTCAGTTATTAAGTTAATATAGTTACAAGAGTGGCCCAGTTCCTAGGGCAGCTAAGTTTTAAGGGCGAATATCACATTGAAAGGAGCATATTATTCGTTTCCATCTATTATCAGATAATTAGTAGACTGTTGTTGGTATGATATCCAGGAACTACAAATAGTTGACTGGACTAGTTAGATGAATTTGAAATAAATAAAATAATTTTTTAAATTGCAGGTGATATACATCACATCTGATGGCAGGGAATTATTACTTCGTAATTGTAGGGCATCATGATAACCCTGTATTTGAAATGGAATTTTTCCCACCGAACAAAGCAGTTGACCCAAAGGTAAGTCTACCCTATGCAGTTTTATGTTATATATATATATATGGACAAACTTAATCCATCTACTAGTTTTTCAGAATTTAAATTAAAATAAGGATATAATCCCCAGTTTATTTGATTCATCTGATAATGAAAAAAATGTTATTCAAAATACAAAATGATGAATTTCACTTTACTTCCAACAAGAAATATGCATTAAAGATGGTATCTGACAGTTTGCCTACTTCTAATAAATGTAACAACTTATAATACTAGTTTTGAGGAATTTTAGTTTAAGTAAAGGCTTTTTATAACACTCTTTTAATTGTCAGACAGTACAAAACGTGAAATGTGTTGCTTTCCAATTATTTCTAGATCCATGAATAAGCATGATAGTGTTCTCTGCTAAAAATACATATTGACATCAGAGCAGAGTACCCAGATGACATATACCATAATATAATCTCAGAAGAAAGTTGTCACATGGTTTTTCTTAATTTAAAAAGCTTTCTCTGCAACATGACTCAGATGGGAAATAAATGTTTGCAGAAATGAGTGTGAATTTATGTTTCGCTGTTCACATAGATCTAGGGCATCAATGAACAGCATTTTGCAGGACCTTTTCAAGAAATAATGACTTATTTGGTTATTTAAGTCCCCATCAGAGCAGTAACTTTCTTCTGATCTTCACTATTTGGCCTGTGTGTTCTAAAAGTAGAGATCACATTAAGGGTTTTAACATCATTTTTCTATATGTGTTTTTTAGAAAGATGACCACCGTCATTTAAATCAGTTTGTTGCTCACGAAGCCTTGGATCTTGTTGACGAACAGATGTGGACCACCAGCAACATGTATTTGAAGATTGTTGACAAGTTTAATGAATGGTTTGTGTCGGCATTTGTCACCGCAGGTCGTATCCTTTTTGAAAGAATAGTATTTAATGCATTTAAGTGGGAACAAGTCAATCATTTGGTTGGCTTCATATGGTCAGGTTTATTTTAAGGTAAAGTTGGTATTAGAAAATAAATCGTCAGATACCAACTTTAAGTAAACTCAGCTCTAATACTAACAAGTAAATAATTAAAACCTTGTCCATGGTTCAGGGAATTGGGGCATAATTGCTGCATTAACTCATGCTTTATTCAAAATAAAGATGATTTTGAACACTACTTACATTGTTGAACATGACTAAATGCATGTTTGTAATGACAAGTGTAATGTTATTTTCTACTTTTTATAAAAATGTAGCACATCAATAAACACAACTTCACAGGATCTTTTTACAATGTATATGTACATGTATAGGGCTGTTTGAGACACAAAAATTAGTCTAAGCTGTAGGATACCACCTTTAATGCAAGCTGTCAAGATTTATAATCATTATTTTATAACTTCTGTTCTTATTGTTGCCTTTTAAGGCTTTCTACTCAAAGAATATTGGTGCTAAATTGCACTTGTCCCCAATGTATATTGAGTGTTTGTACACACACATCAGCGTTGTTTGTTGAAGTCAAAAGAGTGGAGCTTAGAGTTTTGCTGACCAATGGCAATGCAGTAAGCCAATGTTTGTCAAGCATGACTAATTGTATTATTTCCTTTTCCCTATGACTTCCTTGTGTATAATTCACAAATTAATGGCCAAACTGTGATCTCACACACACGGTGTTATTTTGGGTGGTTGTGGTGTATGGGGGTACACTAAAGAAGACCATTTCCAATGCTCTAATCTGTTTGACAAGTTACACTAAGAGACTACCTACAATTCAAACCAAATTATTCTTCAAGTTTTAGGTATTCCCCCTAGCATATTACTAAACCCATCTTATAGGGATAGGTAGTTTGTAAGACTACCATTTTAAGAAGTCAAGGAGTCCATCAAAATTTTGGTAGTCTCTGGCTAAGGGACTTGCGTAAAGTTTGGTCAATCAGAAAATGTTTATTGACTGGAGGTTAGGTCTATATGGGGAAACACTGGACCTATACATTTTGGACTTAATTCTAGTTTGTTATTTCTTCTTTTATCTCGGTATCAAAAATTATTTTGTTAGTTGTTAGGTACACACTTAGCTTCTTGTTGACCTGCCATTCATAAGTAAGGGTATTTAAAAATCATGTCTTCTAGGATACAAGTCAGAATTAAACATGACTTTTAAATTTTCAGTGGTTTTATCACTGAATATATTGGGGTATGTGGTTAGGATTCCAGGCCTTATCCATGATATTGACTTCATATTGCCTTCATCTTTTCTTCAAGGCTTTGAAGGTTTGCTTGCTTTCGAAATGTTGATATACTTGTACTTAGAAAGTCATTTGAATTGTTCTCATGAAAAAAACACAAAAAACGTACAGTTTGACTAATATGAGTTTGCCTTGACAGTGCTCAGGTATGAGGTTTGTAATGCTGCACGAGAATAAAAATGATGAAGGGATCAAGAATTTCTTCACAGAGATGTACGATACATACATAAAGGTATTTATGCATTTTATTTGACTCTTTTTAATAGATCATACATACAACTAAAGGAAACTCTTGTAATACAAAATGAGATGCAGTTTCCTGTTTTCCTAGATTCATTAAGAACTTTCTATATTGACCTTGTATTAATACACTGGTGTTTTTATACTTAACAGTTATTCATTCATACCATGGCATTTTTACGCTTTAACTATGTCATTCATATATTGGCATTTTTATGCTTTCACTGTTTTAACAAGGTTTTCAACGAAAAATCCTTGTTATTAGATTGGGGTATGGCAGGTGGGTGGGCATGTGGGTGTGCGTGTGGGCGGCATCAAACAGAGTGTCTTTCCATCAATAACTTCTGTTTGGTTAAACCAATCCTGCTGAAACTTTGGATATAGCAAGCTTGCAGGAAGACCTAGCTTGGGATTGGATTTGGGGCCAGTTGGGTCAAGGTCAAAGTCACTATTACTGAAAAATATAAAGATTTTCTACTTAATAATTTGTGTTAAAATTGAGGTATTTTGCTTAAATTTTCTTTGTAGGTAGTTTATATGCAAACTTAGCTTTGGACCCAGTCAGGTTAAGGTCAAGGTCACTGTTACTAAAAATAGAAAAACAGTTTTCATTTAATAATTTGTATTAAAACCTCACAAACATCACAGATAAACAATTCAAGAGTAGCAATTTATCAGTCTAGTAGTTATGCGGTATAACAAAGTTTATTTTTTGTGTGTGCAAGAAATTAGTGCAAAGTAGACCAACTATGTCCAGGTTGCTTGAAAGAACTAACCCTGTTTATCTCAGTGCAAAATATATATAATATTTAATTATTATTTTGAATCAAAATGCCTCTTTCTTATTACAGCATGCCATGAACCCATTCTATGAAATAAACCAGCCAATAGTTTCTCCAGCATTTGACAAGAAGGCCCAGTTCTTTGGCAAGAAATATCTCACAGGATAGCAGTCAGTGTTGTGAATAGGCTACACAGTTTTACAGACCAATCATCTCAATTATTGACCATGCAAAAATCTTCATTCTTAAGAAAAAGAGAATGAGAATGTTATTGTAAATAGAAATCTTTATGTGCAATATATTATGTTATTGGTAACTGTTATTTTGATTATGTAATATGTTCATGTTTATTTGAAAATAATCATGTTTAAATGTTGACAACATGTCAAGTTTATATTGAAATTTATTTTGATATAATTTGGTATGGAAGTGAATCACATTGAGTGAAAACTTTTCTGTATATGTATTTGTATAATTGTATATTGAGGAATATAAGTACTTTATACTACATTTTAATAAATAATATGCAGTAAAATTTCTTATGTTTCATTTCTTAGCCTTCAGATGTAATACATAGTTATGATCATTATGGAGATTTCAGCTATTGCTACTGGAGTAAAAATTGGAGACCAGACCTGGTAGCGCAGTCGGTAGAGCATTTCAGGTACGGGATGCCCTGGGATCAATCCCAGGCCGCAACATACCAAAGTTATTAAAAATGGTAGTGATATAGCTTACTCTCTGTCTCTCTCTCTCTGTGTCTCTCTCTGTCTGTGTCTCTTTCTCTGTCTGTGTGTGTGTCTCTCTCTCTATATATATAATATATATATATTGCTTACTCTCAAGCAAATATAGAGTAGTTCCACAACTGGTTGACCTGGTATCAGGATAATGTGACTAGGTTTGGTATCATGACAGGTGTTCACGGCATGCAATACACAGTGAAGGCAGCACTATATCTGCTTCATGTGGATACTGTCTCCAGAAATAATGTTGGTGGGACAATAAACCCAACAAGAGGGCCATGATGGCCCTTTATCGCTCACCTGCTGACACAGGCCTTTATAAGGCTCATATCTGGCATCAAGTAATCGAGTTATTTTGGTGAAGATTTGACCATAAGTGTTGTGACTGGGCTGATAACATTTTCTAGAATTTTACCTAGAAACCTACTGAATCCACATGACCCACTACAAAACATATGTAAGATTCATACTGGCAAACATTCTGGCCAAGTTTGGTAAAGACTGGGCCATCAATGTGGCCTCTTAAGTGTTTTCACAAGTTTTTTCTAAATTTAACCTTGTAACCTAGTTGTGGACCCCACGTGACTGAGATTTTACCTAGTGTCCTCATTTTTGACCCCATGCGACCCAATAATGAACTCAACCAAGATTTCGTGCAAACATTCGAGTTTGGTGAAGATTGGGCTATAAATGTGGCCTCTAGAGTGTTCACAAGCTTTTTCCTAAGATTTTACCGAGTAATCTACCTTTTGACAACACGTGACCTAATAATGTACTCATCCAAGATTTCATGCAGACAAATATAGATGTGGCCTCTAGTATGTTCACAAGACCTTTCATCCTAGTTTTTGACTCTAGGTGACCCAATAATGAATTTATCCAAGATTTCATGCAGACAAACATTCTGACCAAGTTTGATGAAGACTGGATTAAAAATGTGGCCTCTAGCGTGTTCACAAGCTAAAATGTTGACGCCGCACATCTGACGACAGATGAAGGGGTATCGGAAAAGCTCACCTTTTGCTCAGGTGAGATATTAAACAAACAAAAAAATCGGAGAATATCTATGTAGAAGCACCAATAAGCCAGATGGAATCTGTTAGACCTGACGTGAAAGTGTCCCCCCCAACTGGGAAGTAAACCAGTGATGGGGCTGAAAGATTTCAAGTTGTTGACTATGTAGTCATTGGCAACTTCTGTTATGGAGACTTAAGTTTTGCCAATAAATACACAAAATTATTTTTCTTGCCAATAAATACACAAAGGAAATTATTTGTCTTGCCAATAAATACACAAAGGAAATTTTTTGTCTTGCCAATAAATACACAAAGGACATTATTTATCTTGCCAATAAATACAAAAAGAAAATTATCTTAAAATTGTCTATAGGAAATTTTCTCAGTAAATTATTACACATGGGTTGTTTTACCAATTATTAGATTTTTGCAAACAAAAAATAATTTAATTGGTATTGCTGAAATCCAAGACATGAAGTGCTTTTTATAATATTTATTGCTTTGTGATAACAGGTTAATTGATTTAAAACAAAAAAGTCAACAACAGCATATTACCAACAATTAAAAAATGAGCGGGATATAAATACATAAGGAGGCTACATATGAGAAAAATAAACATAGCTACGATAATGCTCGTATAATGACAGATAAAAGCGTACTCATAAGTTGTATTAGGCTTGCATTGTTCAGTACTAAACAAGTTTTTACAATGTAAAATATTACTATACAAAAGGTATCATACTTCAAATTTCCCACAAACAATTGTCCATGTAAAGTAAGAATACAGTATTTATTGATTCATTTATTGTCTTAAAAACTCGTATTAACATATTAAACAAATGCAAATATAATATATTAAGAAAGAAGTTCTTTTATTCTTGCTATACATATGTATACAATAAGTCAATCTTCTTTGTCTCCTTAAGAAAACCCAACAAATATATACAAGTGCAAAGTAAAAAATGTTTAAAGCAGACAACTTTTGTTTGTTTTGTGGGCTCATCCTAATTTTATATTTGGAGAAATAGTGTGCCATGTTGGAGCTGGAACATGGAATGACTGAGTTGACCGTGCTCCTATACATCGTATCCCAATGGACACACTTCACAATAAAATTGACATGATATTAGACAACATACTACGTTTAGACAAGAACAGGTGCAAAAAGCATTTCAATTGTGTTCAAAATGTTTTACAGGCAATGTTACACTTAGTGTACACAAGTTCATTAGAACATTTTGATCTAACACGTTAAAGCTAATAAAAAAACTGTGGCTGATGTTACAAAGTAAGATATTTAGAATATGACAACATGTGGCATAAAAACTAAAACTTACTTTTACAAATATGCTACAAAGATGATCGGCAATAAAAATACACCATAATGAATAAGAATGTAGTAGTTTGACTTTTAAGTAAAATGTTTAAAATAGAAGCTTTCAATCGCATTTAGTTGCAAAAAGAGAGAAAGAGCGCCAGTTTTTGTTGTGGCAGAGAACTTTGATCATATGATTTTATTGAATGCATTAAAAAAAAATATGGTTGTCATAAAGCTGAAAATTTACTGGTAGTTAAATTAATGTTTTTTCCTTTTTATATTAATGACCAACATTTGTGTGAACTGTATGTACATAAACTTGTTAGAGTAACTTTGTTATCACCTTTCATAAATATAAATGCATAAATACTAAGTGATCGATTAAGACACACTGTTTACATTTTAAATATGTACTATTGCTTACTTATTATAAAATATTCCAAAAATATAGGAATTTTAGTTAAAAGATAGGAAAATATAGGATGGTCAAAATATAGGAAAATACAAGAGATTAGAAGTCCTGAAAACACTATTTATCACATAACGCCCGAGCGTGAGGTAACACTTATGCTTTATTTTTGGTAACACACTAGTTAGTTATCGTAGTGTGACGTCATTATCATAGTGTGACGTCATTAAGCATGTGTAGTATATATGCCATTTCCTGATCACTTTGTTGTAACAAACAACATTTTAGCCATGTTATAAACAAATCTGTTCCTTTCTTATGGAAAATGGTCGAGTAAATTGCGGAACTATTTTTTGTGTGGATTCTTTCAAACCGAATTACACATGTCAAGGCCGATTGTTTATACTATAAAAAGATGATGCATTGTAAACAAAAGACAGCTGATATTTTGATTATGTGATAAATAGAATCTGATATTCGTGGTCATTAGGTACTGAATATATTAAACTCGTTTCGTATCGTTTCATTCAACTCGTTTAATATTTTCAGTACCTAATGACCACTCATATCAGATCCTCTATTTACACCATTATAAATATGTGTTGACTTGAGTTAAATTTCTTTTCTTTGGAAACACATCACAGCAACACAATTATGGTCATTATAGCAACATTCATCTTTTTTGGTGACAGAAGACCGCTGACAAATGTCTGGGTAGAACCACAAACACACCAAAGGTCAGCTTGAAAACCTTCCCACCACAAGGCACTACACAACTTTCGGGGACAGGTACCCATACCCTCAGGAAGGGGAATTTTGCATCATTTTAAGACAAAAAGGGGGATTTTAAGTCATAAACATATGCTACACTTAATCATAACACTGTTTTCTACCACTGATTATATATAACTTATCTTTTTATGGTAGTGCTTTTGATTGTGCGACATTTTCGTTTGGCAATGGCGATATCAGAAAACTCCAAATGTATCCATACCCAATCTGCTACAAGAGATTTCATTGGACAATATTTGTAATTAGATTTCATTGGACAGTACATAAGGGGAGGTTACTAGTGAAGGAATGTTTTTATATGGGTTTCATACTCAAAAATGTTAGCGAACAAGTAATTATGTGCATTTTCTGGAGTCCCTTTCAATTTTTGGGGTAGATTTTCGAAGGGAATTTATTTCTGAGATAGGGGAAAACAACATACTATTATGAGAGGGGAATAGGGCCAATTTTCGGCAGCAAAAATGGCAAAATGAGTGCCCTGCACAATAAATCCATTACCCTAAGCGGGACTTGAACCTATGCAGTGAGAGGCTAAACAGTCAGAGGAGTAACTAGTGGATGACTCTACCACTATGGCTCTCCTGCCGCCTATCTACGTTGAATTTAGTTTTACGAAGAACTTCCATAATAAATGAAGGACGATGTGGACATATCAAAACCCCCCTATTATTGGCAGTGATTACTCACTCTTGTATTATGCTTGTTATTATGAAAGTTATGTATATGTATAAAGTTTGTGGTATATGTGTCCTAGCTTAGTTATATAATGTACACTTGCACAACAGAAACAACAACAACAATGGTGCAGTATCAAAAACATTTTACCCTGAAGCATGAGAAGGCAGCTTAAGTGACCCCAGTTATGGCAACAGAAATAAAAAAACATAGTTATCAGTGTGTTTGCTATATGGAAATTTATCTAACATACCCGGGTTGGAATTACCCCATACAAAAATTATTTATATTTTTGTGTTTATTTTGGCTATATGATACTTGATACTATATATATATACTAAAAAAAATTGAGAAAAGAATATTTGTCTATTTAATGAACACATCATTATGTAAATGTGCCATTCTGATACAATTGAGACTTTTAGTATTTAATACCACCAATAAAAATATATTATAGAATATAATGCAACTAATAGAATTTACAAAAGAGAATAAAGATCAAAATATAGATAAATAAGAAAGAAAGAATTTACACACATTGAGATCTCCATGCACAATCTTAACAAAAATGACCCAGAAGTCCCATACATGTGAACTCTTGGAGGAAGATCTTTTACGGTTCAAAATTATTTGAAAATGAGGGGCGTTTTACACATTTCCAGAAATTTCCCTACTTAGAAATGGATAACTTCCTTCTTTGTTTATATGAAAATGATAAATCTCCCACTCTGTAAGAGAAAATCTCCCACTTTGGCCTCAGAAAAAGTTCACATTTACAAAGTCTACTATCCTGCCTTCAATATAAACTGGCTGCAGTGGAAGCCATCATAACATTTTTCAACAGTAATTAAAGCATACAAGTGTATTCTCCCACTTTTGGAGGGAGACTCATTCTTTTAAGGTTAAAAATTATTTGAAAATGACAGGTGTTTTACACATTTTTACATATCTCCAACTTTGCAAGAGAAACACTCCCACTTTGTCCTCAGAAAAAGTTCACATGTACGGTAAAGGTAGAAGGTATTATTTTCTTTCACTTACTATATTTAGGCTCAGTTAGTTTATTGTACAACTGTAATAACTGCAACATAATTTAACATCAGCGATTCATATATATATATATATATATATATATATATATATATATATATATATATACTGCAATGTTGTCTGCTATTATATTGTATTTTCACACAGCCAATTATTAACTATTTAACACTTTATGTTTGTTTGTTTATTGGGTTTATCATGCCACCAACAGTTTTTCAGTTATCTGGAGATGGTGTCCACTTGAAGCAGATATAGTGCTGCCTTTACTGTGTATAGCATGCCGTGAACACCGGGCATGATACCACACCCAGTCACATTATCCTGACACCGGGTCAACCAGTCGTGGAACTATCCTTATATTTGCTTGAGCGTTAGCAAGGGAGCTATACCACTACCATTTTTAACGACTTTGGTATGTCGCGGCCTGAGATCGAACCCGGGGCCTCCTGTACCTTGAGCCGACGCTCTACCGATTGCACTACCAGGTCCGGTACTTTAACATTTTACATTTGTTATTAGCCCATTCTAATTGTGCCAGTGCTTAAGTCAATAAACAAACTCCTACAGAAATTGGTGCAAATAATTTAGATCCTGATCAGACAGCTCCCAAATATCTTCCATAGCCTAATAAAAACTGGCTTAACAGGTTAACATTTAATTGTCTTTGTTTGTTTTGCGATTATATCAGCGACCAATTATGATCATTATAGTGACCTCCAGCCAGCTGGTGCAGGAAGACCCCAGACAAATGTCTGGGTAGAACCACCAGCACACCGAAAGTCAGCTGGAAGACCTTCTCACATTAAGTCCTTTGCCCAGAACAGGACTCGAACCAATGTGGTGAGAGGCGAAGCAGCCAGAGGAAGTATTACATTTAATCGAACATGTTCTCATAACAATGTGAATAGTTAAAACACATCATTACAAAGTGTTAAAAGATATAAAAACCAATTAACATTCATCACACAGCACTGCAATTTTTTAACAAAGGTAAAACCATGTGCAATTTGTCAATCAACTAAATGCATTACAACCACATTATATACATTACAGGTTCATTCATGATAGGATATATGTTAAATTGTGGCATTGCTGGACAGCAAACGAAATAGGATTTTTATTTGTTAATCCAGATAATTAGATAGTAACTATTTTTTAAAATAGTTTTAAAACTCAAAAACAACAACAACAGACTAACAAAAACTGCCGAAGTCTTACATATTTCCCAATCTTTGCTCAAAGGTAAGTCTTAAGAGTAAATAAAAAAATAAAAAATATGTAAAGAAACAATTACGGTAGTGTTTGGCAGGCTTATATGTAAAAAATGCTACTTTTATTGCACTTATTCACATATTTAGCTACATATGGCACAAAGGCAAGTGTCCATACAAACTACATCACAATAAATGAGCAAAAAAAAAAAATGATGAAACTATATAAGTAAAACCATAATATATTACAATGCAAGTTATGACAAATAAATGCAAATCTGGTAACTGTATAAATGCTTCAGTTATTTCAGACACTTTCAGAGTTTAAATGCTAAGCACATTGTGGATCAAACATGCCTAGCTGCAATGCTATCATATTCCTTTTAATCTGGTCCAAAATGTTATTTATGCCACATGGACTGAAAGATAGACATTGACATAAAATCACCTACATCTGTATCTAGTAGAACATTGAAATATTAGGTGCTTGTGCACATCTTCAAATGCTTCAGTTAAATCTGTTGTCTAAATTGTACAATTTTAAATGTTAAGCACATTGTGGATCAAACATGCCTAGCTGCAATGATATCATATTCCTGTTCCAAAATGTTATTTATGCCACATGGACGTAAAGATACATATTGGCTTAAAACCACCTACATCTGTAGTAGGGAACATTGAAATAGTAGATGCTTTTGCAAGTTTTCAAGTGCTTGTAGTCAAATGTGTTGTCTAAACTTTAAAATTCTAAATAGGTCAATACTGCTGTGGATGAGTGTAGACTATTATAACCATGTCAGAAGAGTCCAAGCAGCCAATCAACAATATAATGGTATAATCAATTTTACAAATGTTATATGTGTATGTAGTTTACTTAAAGTGCACTGACTCAATTATTTCAAACAAATATGCGTAAATGTGATATATATAATTACATTTAATATGTAAACAAAATAGCAATAAATCAAATCAAATGTATAAACCTTCTCATCCCTGCCTCCATGAAGGTGGAAAAACAACTTACAAAGTTACCAGATAATATGTATAACCATTCTCATGTAAGTTAGAAACTTCTCCCCCCCCCCCCCACCCCAACACCCCCCTCCAACCCCCCCAAACACACACATATATAAAGTTTGAACAAAAAATGAACGTAGAATAAAATTACTTTCCCAATTTAACAAAGGAGAATACTGCAACATTTAGGTTAAAACAAAATAAAATATTATAAAAAGTAACCATGCACCACACTTGTACAATGTATAGGACAAAATGCTGCCAACATCAAGTTACACAGTACATTTATATGAAGTACATAATCTCAATTCTACACAACATACTTGGTCATAATACTGAGTGCCTTCCTCCTCACAAATTGGGGAAAAACAAATACCTAAAACATTTGTAATTTGGTAACTATTTGAATGTGACCCACTAGATATTTTCAGAAACTTGAGCTCCATGTTTTCTAACCGTATAATAAAGTCCTGGAATAATAACAAATATATTTTTGTTATGTGTTTATAATCTGCTGGAACTTCTGCAGCTCTTGAACACATAGACACATTCAATATAACACTCATTAAAAGAAGTATGCTACTAGAACAAACTTAGAAAATTGTATTTCCAGAATAACAAACAGTGTTTCAGTGTGTCCATAACCTGC
The DNA here is from genome assembly GCA_007844125.1 of Sinonovacula constricta. NCBI lineage: Eukaryota > Metazoa > Mollusca > Bivalvia > Cardiida > Solecurtidae > Sinonovacula > Sinonovacula constricta. The sequence goes on along the minus strand of CM017558.1, from coordinate 7,235,612 downwards.
TGTAGGTTTTGCAGCATTGGTAGACCAATAGCAACATCCTATATACCATATATGAAAAGAAGACTGCAACTACAATAAGCACAGTCCCTGTTTCTGTGTTAACACATGTCTGTGTGCTAGCCATATGCTAAAGGTGAAGGGCAAAGGTAAAAAAAAAACACTATTCAACAACAATACATCTCCATTCATAATTTGGTCTCTGATTCTTCGTTCACAGGCTCTCTGAGAATAACAACCAGCTTATTGACTAACATAGACAGTATCTTGTCAGATGGGTCCATCAGGCCACGCTGCATCCATTTGGGGATGGTCACACGTGCATGGGAGAAGCCAAGTTTCTGGAGAACATAGTCAGCCCCTACAGGGTCGATCTGCTTGCTGGCCCAGTGGAGTAGTCTGTAATCAATGAATTTACATTTACATCAAGTTTTAATGAATTTATTTAACTTTTAATTTAAATTATCATTGTGTGATACATGTACATTAGGAAATAGAAAAAAATCTCTAAACTACAGGAATTATTTGCTTAAACCTGTCATTGAAAAGTTCTGTAAAGAGAACTGAATTGAAGTTAATTAATTTCAGAGAAAGTTTACATTCACTGACTATCACAATCCACTATCTAGGTGTTGGATGGACACTGCTAATGTGTAATATTGTGAATATTGGTGAAGTTTTATTTCAGAAAGTTACTGCCTTTGTGTGATGAGTATATTGGTGAAGTTATATTTCAGAAAGTTATTGCCTTTGTGTGATGTGTATATTGGTGAAGTTATATTTCAGAAAGTTATTGCCTTTGTGTGATGTGTATATTGGTGAAGTTAGATTTCAGAAAGTTTCTGCCTTTGTGTGATGAGTATATTGGTGAACTTAGATTTCAGAAAGTTACTGCCTTTGTGTGATGTGTATATTGGTGAAGTTAGATTTCAGAAAGTTACTGCCTTTGTGTGAAGTGTATATTGGTGAACTTAGATTTCAGAAAGTTACTGCCTACGTGTGATGTGTATATGGTGAACTTAGATTTCCAAAAGTTACTGCCTTTGTGTGATGTGTATATTGGTAAACTTAGATTTCAGAAAGTTACTGCCTACGTGTGATACGTATATTGGTAAACTTAGATTTTAGAAAGTTACTGCCTTTGTGTGAGGTGTATATTGGTAAATTTAGATTTCAGAAAGTTAGTAACTTACTGCATGTGTGATGTGCACTCTGGTAAATTTGCTTTTCAGAAAGTTACTGCTATATGGTGAACTTAGAATTGTGTATATTGGTAAATTTAGATTTCAGAAAGTTACTGCCTATGTGTGATGTGTTCTCTGGTAAATTTGCTTTTCAGAAAGTTACTGTCTATGTGTGATGTGTTCTCTGGTAAATTTGCTTTTCAGAAAGTTACTGTCTATGTGTGATGTGTTCTCTGGTAAATTTGCTTTTCAGAAAGTTACTACCTATGTGTGATGTGTACTCTGGTAAATTTGCTTTTCAGAAAGTTACTGTCTATGTGTGATGTGTTCTCTGGTAAATTTGCTTTTCAGAAAGTTACTACCTATGTGTGATGTGTACTCTGGTAAATTTGCTTTTCAGAAAGTAACTGTCTATGTGTGATGTGTTCTCTGGTAAATTTGCTTTTCAGAAATTAACTGCCTACGAGTGATGTTGTATATACCGTACATATATGTACCTATGTAATATTTAATTAAACATTAAATTAGGTTTCAGAATTACAATTTTTATGTATGCTGCTGTTTATACATTGCAGGTAAACCTGGCAGTTAGTTTGACCCTAAGTTAGTGTTTAAAAAATAATGTGGTATACAAAGACTTTTTTGTTGATAGTCTTATTAATAGTTACAAATGAAGGGTGCATTGCATCATAAATCTTAAAATTATTGAAAAACGTTCTTAAATTTCAGTCATACAACCACTCCTTAGTGCATTTCAACAATCTGTCATTAAGTGTGATTGGTAGCAAATTGATCAACAGCACTCTTCAGATTTAACAGCGATTTTGCTCTGAGAGCGATTTCCGAAATATTAATGAAATGCTCTTAAAAGGGAAAACCATTCTAAAGAGAAAAAAATGATCTTTAGATTTATGATGAAATACCCCCAACCTTCCTGAAGCCTTGTGACCCAAGGTCAAGTAAAGGTCTTTAAAACTTGAATGAATCCTTCTTTCCCAGAAACATTATAGAGTGGAAAAGTGTCCCAAGAAGAGGTCAGCAGTTCATACAGCATAATATCCTTTAAAGTTGGTGTCTGACAGGTATAATGCATGAAATATATCACATTAAATATTCATTATTTCCCAGTCAATGAATAAACATTATAGGGATTTCACCTAAAAATAGATACCGATGTTAGAGCTGACTGTCCAAGTGATCAGGTAAAGTGATCTCAAAAGAAAGTGGTCACATGGTTTTCTTACTTTAAAAAATAGCTAACTGTGCAGCATGGCATGGTTAGTAAATACTGTTGTGGAAGGACAGGTGGGGACCTATGCTTCACTGTTCACACAGATCTAGGGCATCAATGAACAGTATTTTGATTGACCTGTTTAGGAAACAATGACTTATTTGGTTATTTAAGAAAAAATCTTTGGTCCAAACTGTCAGATACCACCTATAAAGATGGACTTAAAGAATATTTTACTTTAATTTTGTATTGTAATTGATTTTTTTTAACAAGCTTTCAACTTCGACTTCTGACTGTAACCAGTATATTAAGCTGAACTATTTACGATCTGTTTCGAACCCTGCTCAATTTACTGAACAAGGTTTTAGCTAGCTACAATGTGTGCAAAACAGTACAGATGTGTTTACCTGACAGTAGGTTCCAGATGCCAGGTATTGCAATTAAACTCGCGCCAGTCCTGCTGAAGTAGTGCCACTGGATCTGTCATCTTCTTCTTGTCTGAATCTACCGGTGACTTGGCTGACTTGCTATTGGAACCACCCATAGATGTGCGGGTACCTAAGGTTGATAGGTACAATAGTAGGAATTGTTATTTTTAACATGTGCAGGTTAGACATTTTGTTTTCTCAACATGATAAGGGTTTGTTTTAAGGTTAAATTAGTGTTAGGGTTGGTTCAACTAAAATGGACACTAACTAGGTTTATAATCATTATTTTATTACTTCCATGTGCTTGTACTATTACTGGTTTCTTTTAAGGTTGTTTGAAAGACATAGTAATTTGACATCAATAACTTAAGGCAACTTTCTTGTCCTTTAGTGCTAAAACATGAATGTGTTTATTATGATGCAAATTCCCAAAAGTCTTTTGAAAAAACTGATGTCATTTATTTTATTCAATGAAACTTTTGTTAACATTTCACAACATTTTAGTATTTATAAATACTCTGTACGTAACAAAGTAAAAAGAGCAATACCTATCTACTTATATGAACAAAAAATGCACAATTTGTGAAAAAAATAATTAAATCATAGAGACTATCTTTATGACAGAACAAATATTTGTGAATTTTGTTTGCAAGCTAAATAAAAACATATACTCCATGACAAATGAGTAATTTTGGTGCATATTTCAGAGTGCTGTGATGAGTCACACATAGTTGAATAACTCAATGCTATGGGCGGACATTATTCACGCTAAATCATAAAATAATCCTAGCTCACAACAATGAAAAAGAAGTAAACTCTCATTAATGGCATGATGCTATAGACGCCCAAAGGCAACATGTAGAACCCACAATGAACTCAGCTAAAATAAAAAACAAATAAATGCAATCAGTGCAGCAATATTCCTCAACCCCTCACCACATGGGTTTAATCCCCCAGGCGAAAATCTATATTAAGAGATTTTCCAGCTGATCTCCAGTGTGCTGTTGGTGCTACCCAGGCAATAATGTGGAGTCTTTCTCAACCAATATTAGCTAGATGTCACCAAGATGACCATAATTGTGTCAGTGGAATGTAACAACAAATAAAATCAAAGCAGTAACATCTACCCTTATCTTTCTCCCGGATGTATGATAATTATGTCAGTGGAATGTAACAACAAATAAAATCAAAGCAGTAACATCTACCCTTATCTTTCTCCCGGATGTATGATAATTATGTCAGTGGAATGTAACAACAAATAAAATCAAAGCAGTAACATCTACCCTTATCTTTCTCCCGGATGTATGACATGACCAAGTCGTGGAGGAACAACAATATTTCTGCATCCATCGCCACATATATGTGATCTTCAAACTCTGTCACAAAACTGCAGTCCACTTCTGGCTTGGGGTCTATGGTATAGAAAAAAAAAACAATATTCAAAAATACAAAAAAAACAAAATAGTACATGTTTCTTAATTAAAAGACCAATGTCAAATATCCTACCCTTAACATAAGATAACCTGCCTTCGGAAATAACTTGATAGCAATGCTACTATTTTAAAATCACAGCAAAACATCTATTTTGTCCACATAAAAAATGAGCAAATGCAAAGCATGTGAATGTCAAGATTCAATACAAGGCTGCATATAAGGCCGACTTTTTCTGTTCAGGTCAATAATCACTATGATTATAATGTTTACTTCAGAAAGCAAATGCTTGTTAAAAACACTTTTGATCCTGCTTATGTGCAACTGTTAGCCAGCATAAGTGTACCTTTACTGCATGTGGAGTTTTTTCTTCTTTTTTTCCCCCCCACCACACATTTCATATACTGACTGTACCTCATAATGCATTTTTTTCCATTCCTTTGCTTACTATGTATAGAAACTATTCCATAAAAATTTAATTAAATACAACTTTTTTTTAATCATTAATTATACTGTATGCTCAAGAGAACAGAACCATAATAGGTATGCAAAAATCTAGGAGTGGTATTCAAGTTTAATGTTTGACATTCTCTTTTGGAAAATTTGTCTATATTTTGTTCCATAATAAGCCTGGCTCTCGTGAGTGGCACCAATATGCTTACCATCTTCTACTGGCTCTGATTCAGTCTGGAAATGTTTGGTTCTGAGATGAAGCTGCATGGAAGGCAGGGCAAAGATCATTTCACTGTCATGGTTGTACTCTGTCAGTTTGCGTGATTTGCGAGAATCTGAGGGGCTAGCACTACCAGCCCTTTGCATCCTTGGAAATGCATCCAAATCTGAAAGAAGTAGATTTCCGTTTATAAATAATAAATACCAGTACCTTTTTAAAACTGATAAGTTAAAAAGTAAAAAACACCAGTTTAATATTTAGTTTTTTTTCATTTAGAATGTTGATGATTAATTAATCCATAAGGAAATAATAAACATTTTTATTCTTTGCAACAACTGGTAACCTGTCATTTAGAAAACTTTTTTTTTTTAAATTTAGATCATTCTAGAATTCATATATTGTTGCACATATGAGGTTAAAGTAGATCACAGGCTGTTTTGGCTGTCTGAATTTCATTCAAATAAATGGAAAATTAAATGCTTAATTAATTTGTTGCTCTTATCACAGGGCTGGGAGTAAGTTTTTTGTCAACTTACTGCTGATGTCTGATGTGCAGAAGGCATAATGGAACCACTCATGTGTGTTAGTGAAGGTTGGAGGCATGGAGTGACCACGGGACATTTTCAGGATGTGGGCCATATGTTTAGCCTGCAGATGGGAGGTGTCATGGCCCACGTAGAATGTCAGGTCCTGAACAACATGGGTACCTAGTCAACAGATAATGTAGTGTTATCATGGCAAACAAACAGTAAGGTCCTGAACAACATGGGTACCTGGTCAACAGATAATGTAGTGTCATCATGGCAAACAAACAGTAAGATCCTGAACAACATGGGTACCTGGTCAACAGATAATGTAGTGTTATCATGGCAAACAAACAGTAAGGTCCTGAACAATGTGGATACCTGGTCAACAGATAATGTAGGGTTATCATGGCAAACAAACAGTAAGGTCTTGAACAACATGGGTACCTGAACAACAGATAGTGTAGTGTTATCATGGCAAACAAACAGTAAGGTCCTGAACAATGTGGATACCTGGTCAACAGATAATGTAGTGTTATCATGGCAAACAAACAGTAAGGTCCTGAACAATGTGGATACCTGGTCAACAGATAATGTAGTGTTATCATGGCAAACAAACAGTAAGATCCTGAACAACATGGGTACCTGGTCAACAGATAATGTAGTGTTATCATGGCAAACAAACAGTAAGGTCCTGAACAATGTGGATACCTGGTCAACAGATAATGTAGTGTTATCATGGCAAACAAACAGTAAGATCCTGAACAACATGGATACCTGGTCAACAGATAATGTAGTGCTATCATGGCAAACAAACAGTAAGGTCCTGAACAGTGTGGATACCTGGTCAACAGATAATGTAGAGTTATCATGGCAAACAAACAGTAAGGTCCTGAACAACATGGGTACCTGAACAACAGATAGTGTAGTGTTATCATGGCAAACAAACAGTAAGGTCCTGAACAACATGGGTACCTAGTCAACAGATAATGTAGAGTTATCATGGCAAACAAACAGTAAGGTCCTGAACAATGTGGATACCTGGTCAACAGATAATGTAGTGTTATCATGGCAAACAAACAGTAAGGTCCTGAACAACATGGGTACCTGGTCAACAGATAATGTAGTGTTATCATGGCAAACAAACAGTAAGGTCCTGAACAATGTGGATACCTGGTCAACAGATAATGTAGAGTTATCATGGCAAACAAACAGTAAGATCCTGAACAACATGGGTACCTGGTCAACAGATAATGTAGGGTTATCATGGCAAACAAACAGTAAGGTCCTGAACAACATGGATACCTGGTCAACAGATAATGTAGAGTTATCATGGCAAACAAACAGTAAGGTCCTGAACAACATGGGTACCTGGTCAACAGATAATGTAGTGTTATCATGGCAAACAAACAGTAAGGTCCTGAACAATGTGGATACCTGGTCAACAGATAATGTAGAGTTATCATGGCAAACAAACAGTAAGGTCCTGAACAACATGGGTACCTGGTCAACAGATAATGTAGGGTTATCATGGCAAACAAACAGTAAGGTCCTGAACAACATGGATACCTGGTCAACAGATAATGTAGAGTTATCATGGCAAACAAACAGTAAGGTCCTGAACAACATGGGTACCTGGTCAACAGATAATGTAGTGTTATCATGGCAAACAAACAGTAAGGTCCTGAACAATGTGGATACCTGGTCAACAGATAATGTAGAGTTATCATGGCAAACAAACAGTAAGGTCCTGAACAATGTGGATACCTGGTCAACAGATAATGTAGTGTTATCATGGCAAACAAACAGTAAGGTCCTGAACAACATGGGTACCTGGTCAACAGATAATGTAGAGTTATCATGGCAAACAAACAGTAAGGTCCTGAACAATGTGGATACCTGGTCAACAGATAATGTAGTGTTATCATGGCAAACAAACAGTAAGGTCCTGAACAACATGGGTACCTGGTCAACAGATAATCTAGAGTTATCATGGCAAACAAACAGTAAGGTCCTGAACAACATGGGTACCTGGTCAACAGATAATGTAGAGTTATCATGGCAAACAAACAGTAAGGTCCTGAACAACATGGGTACCTGAACAACAGATAATCTAGAGTTATCATGGCAAATAAACAGTAAGATCCTGAACAACATGGTACCTGAACAACAGATAATCTAGAGTTATCATGGCAAACAAACAGTAAGGTCCTGAACAACATGGGTACCTGGTCAACAGATAATGTAGAGTTATCATGGCAAAAAAACAGTAAGGTCCTGAACAATGTGGGTACCTGAACAACAGATAATGTAGGGTTATCATGGCAAAAAAACAGTAAGATCCTGAACAACATGGGTACCTGAACAACAGATAATCTAGAGTTATCATGGCAAACAAACAGTAAGGTCCTGAACAACATGGGTACCTGGTCAACAGATAATGTAGAGTTATCATGGCAAACAAACAGTAAGGTCCTGAACAATGTGGGTACCTGAACAACAGATAATGTAGTGTTATCATGGCAAACAAACAGTAAGGTCTTGAACAACATGGATACCTGAACAACAGATAGTGTAGTGTTATCATGGCAAACAAACAGTAAGATCCTGAACAACATGGATACCTGACCAACAGATAATGTAGTGTTATCATGGCAAACAAACAGTAAGGTCTTGAACAACATGGATACCTGAACAACAGATAGTGTAGTGTTATCATGGCAAACAAACAGTAAGATCCTGAACAACATGGATACCTGAACAACAGATAATCTAGAGTTATCATGGCAAACAAACAGTAAGGTCCTGAACAATGTGGGTACCTGAACAACAGATAATGTAGGGTTATCATGGCAAACAAACAGTAAGATCCTGAACAACATGGATACCTGACCAACAGATAATGTAGTGTTATCATGGCAAACAAACAGTAAGGTCTTGAACAACATGGATACCTGGTCAACAGATAATCTAGAGTTATCATGGCAAACAAACAGTAAGGTCCTGAACAACATGGGTACCTGGTCAACAGATAATGTAGAGTTATCATGGCAAACAAACAGTAAGGTCCTGAACAACATGGGTACCTGGTCAACAGATAATGTAGAGTTATCATGGCAAACAAACAGTAAGGTCCTGAACAATGTGGATACCTGGTCAACAGATAATGTAGTGTTATCAAGGCAAACAAACAGTAAGATCCTGAACAACATGGGTACCTGGTCAACAGATAATGTAGAGTTATCATGGCAAACAAACAGTAAGGTCCTGAACAACATGGGTATCTGGTCAACAGATAATGTAGTGTTATCATGGCAAACAAACAGTAAGATCCTGAACAACATGGATACCTGAACAACAGATAATGTAGTGTTATCATGGCAAACAAACAGTAAGAACCTGAACAACATGGGTATCAAGTAAACAGATATTGTACTGTTTTGTAATCAGGATCCATGTAGAATATCAGGTCCTGTTCAATTTGGGTATCAGGTAAACAGATAATGAACAGTTTTGTAATTATAGACTTTCCACAGAATATCAGGTCCTAAACAACATGGGTTCATGGTCAACAAATGATGTATTTTTTTGCAGGATGTGTATTACTGTGGATGGTATCATATTCAGGTTCTTGCATTGCCTGAAGTTTTGTTGTTGTTGTTTTTTACCTTGTTTTCTTTATCTGAACAGTATGTTTGATATTTATATGATTAGATTGTAATGTTTAATTCAAATTTTATAAAATTGATTACATTATCCATTATACATTTTATTTTATTTAAATATCAAATATTAAAATTCATGTCGAAAATAAATTAAATTTGTAATTTTTTAGAATATTATTTCTTTTATAATTCTTTTATAATAATATCATGATTTTAAAAAAAATCAATTCAAACCATTTATTTCCATCTGGGTATAACTTAACTACTGAAACCCTTATAGTGTAAATTCAGACCAAGAATCCTAACCTAGACATACATACCTTCATCCTTCGTCTTTTGTGCTTCTGTGGCAAAGCAGATGTATGGCTCACTCATAGTGAAGATGGCCCAGGATTTGGACTTAAAGTTGATTCCATGGAAACATCCAAGGGTGAGGTTGTTCCCACGTAGAGTTGAGGTGCCACCAAGAATCATTCCATCTTTGGGAAGGATTGTGGGTAACATGGTGAATCGAAAGCCTGTGATGTTGCTAAGGGCTTTCTGCCAATGGCGGTGGTGGCGTAACTCTGACAGAACTGCAAGATAAAGGCTATGAACTACCTGTACTTCTATGACTACCAGATTGCAATATGTGTGTTCTGGTGTGTAGCATCAAATTAAAAATCATTTGACCATCCACAGACAGTTCAAATTCCAATAATTGCAATTAAAAATAATTAATAAATAAAGTCTCATGGTTTTCACAGAGAAACATCTACAAAGTAAAAGAAAAATGTTGGTTGCAGCAGGAGGAGATGTAGAAATAAATAGGACACTAACCAGATTCAAATTGAATCTAAAATTTCTGAGAGGGAGAAATTTACAAATTTAGCATAAATGTTAAGATTTTGGTCATCTGAAGAAGGCAAATTTCAATGCCTTTAAAATAATTACCACAGCCAATGTATTTATGCAGTAACTTACATGACTCCTCATCGCCAGATTTTTGTTTCTCCTGCATCTTGTAACGTACACTTGCAGGGATGGGACCCATGGCTCCCAGGGCTCGACGACTGCTTGTAAACTGCTGCATGATAAACTCTTCCAGCTTGGAGGCTATCTTGATCAGGTCAGGGGTCGTTGAGCGAGAGATCAAAATGTGGAACTTGTCCCAGCCTAACTCAGCATGGGCAAACAGGAGAGCAGATCTACAACAAAAACAAGTTTTATGTGGAATTATCAGGCTCGTATTTCAAACAAACATAAAGCTATCAAGAAATTCTGCATATTTTTATATCCCCCATGTATGATGACATTCCTTCCTGAAAAGGTTCACAACTGGACTTTGTTTAAAGTTGCAATTCTGCAATAATCCATGACTGGAGAGTAAGTATTCAATCCACTTAAAAAATAATTTGTAAAGTATTAATGCACATGGCTGGTCCTCAAGAGGTATGCTGTTATAGACCCAGTTGCAGAAGAAAAAATTGCTTTTGTTAGATTATCTGTGAATTAACACAAAGATAAGATTTAATATGCAGCAGTACTCTGTTCTTGTAGCAGTTCATCAAAGCAAACATTACTTGTGGCTAAAACTATGTGGTTTCGAATGTTTCTTTACACTTGCTATTTTTTATTAGACACAGATGATAAATATAATAGTTTGTTAACATAATTGGATTTTCTTATTAAGTATGTTTTAAAATGTTTAATGAGACTTCATGACTAGTAAATAGTTATGAAAAAATGTGCTTCAGAAAAGGGTTACATGCATACTAGTATTTATTGACCAACAATACCTTGTTGTAGCCAAGGGTGCATCTTTATCTGTTCCCTTGGCGATCTTCCACTCATCACGGACTGTAAATTTCATGTCGCTGAGTCTCGTCATGAGGACGCTGGAGCCCATGTAGTCAACACGCCCTTCAAGAGCATCTATGGAAACTTTGGCCTCATGCAGGGGGTCCTTGCCTAGTCGAGGGTCCTCCATACACTCAACTGTGGGATAAATTATGATGAATTAACCAATGCATGGTCCATAAAGTAAACCGGCCACAAAAGCTCAGGTGGTAGAGCGTCGGCTTGCGAATCAGGAGGTTGTGGGTTCAAATCCCGGCCTGGTCAAACCAATGACTTTAAAGTTCGTAGTAGCGGCTTCCTTTAGGGCTAAGAGGACAGCATAATGCCTGACACATCGGTGTCAGTATAATGGACCAGCCGGTTTCAGTCCCAGGGCACCTCATAAGTGCCCCTGTGCTATAATGATAGAAATGTCACTGCACAGTATTGGCAAAAATGCAGGCAAATCCCATCTCATAAAGTAATAAACAAAAATTAAATGCTGAAATAATATAAAAGCCAGGGTTTTAAAAAAGTTATACTTTCCGCAATACATGAACATTGCAGTGACTAATTATGGTCCAAAGACTTCCAGCTATTTCGGAGGAGGAAGAGGCAAGACAAATGTTTAAGCAGAACAATGGGTGCACCACAGATCAGCTAGGAGACCTCTTTATGGGACTCAAATCTCACTACTGAGAGAAGTTAAAAGCCGGTGATTAAAAAGAAAATGTATATTTAAACAAATAAATAGATAATATTATTGATGTAGAGCTCTGCACTTATTTTAATTTAGGATAATTAACTTATCCCAAGTACGAGGCTTAGCTAACACCCAGTAGTCAAGTTATGCTCTGGACAAGCCAAATGAAAATGGGTTGAATTCTAAAACGGAATTGACAAGAGTAATAATTCTTGCAATCAGCACTTTGTCTCATCACATACTACCAACAAGTTTAGCATCAAGTGTATTCTCAATAGAGTGACAAAATTGTAAAGAAAAGTAAAAAACCTTTAATAATTATGAAAGGTTGATAATTAGGTGTTCTTTATACCAACCTGCAATATTTTCCTCCAAAATCAATCTAGAAATTTATGGGCCATTAAAGTATTTTTCATTACTAAAAACCCTATATACTAGACTAATCAAAAGTCCCAACAATCTCTCAAAAGAAAATACTTGAAATACTCTCTCTATATGTTCTTGAATAGTTTCTCACAGGTATTTTGGATGAGAAATTTGCACTGCTTTGAAAAAAAATGTCCATTTTGTTCCCATTTTTTTAAACTATTGAAGACTATTATTCAGTTTTATAAGACCTTACTGACCCATGCATAAAACTTTTACTACAAGGGGCTCATTGGGAATTTCGATCAGAAGATTACAAATCTGATGTAATTTAACTTACAGACTGCGGCTATCTCCTGTAGATCCACATTGCCGCCGACAACTCCACCCTTGCTGTCAAAGTGTGAACCCCCCAGAGATGTGGAGATCATGAGATCCTTGTGGCCTGTACTATCTATGGACAGACGTCCTTGACTGGTAATCTTCTTGGTGTTCCATCTATAATCAATATAGAACTGACAATTATATTCCTTTAATTTTCTTTCAGAAAATACCATTGTTTAACTGAAATATTGATTGTTGGTAGAATGTTAAACCCAACATTTTTTTTTAACTAACATGCATTTTAATTGTAATGTTTCTTTTCAACAATTAAGTCATCAAAACTTTGAATTTAATTAACTTACTTTTTTTTCTTACGCTCCATTTACTTACATTATATTCTAACCACTTATTGCTTTTGCATAATGGACTATGGATTAAGCAAAGAAAGTTACTTTCATATAAGTTAACATTTTAAAACAATTGACAATGGACACTTACTGACAATTGTACATACACAATATCTCATTTTAAAGTAAAAACAGTGTCAGGAATATGCAGTAACAGGTCGCAAATTTAATAACCTGAACATGAGGCTATGATTTTAAATTGATAGGGAACAACAAAGAAAAGTTTCAGTCAAATATGTGACTATGCATGTAACAGCCAAATTTCCTGAGTTTTAGAGTTAATACATTAACATACACTGTGTTTCCCATTACATTGCTCATGTTGACATGGACGTCAAGTTGTGACACATTGAGATCATACAACACCAGGGTCTGCCAGCCTGCCGTTTTCCTCTCCCCGCCCCCTGACCGAGATCCATGTTGCTGCTGGCTGCCTCGACGACCTTTGACCCTGGTTGGTACATTTGGCGTGGTGCCAGGTGACACAGTGGTGCCCCCACCAGGGAGAATGGGTGTTGAGGTGCTGGCATGGATCTCTGGTGATGGATGATGGGCGTCACTCGGAGATTGAGGCACGGAGGCTAGGTATATTAATGACAGATAAGTTAAAGTTGAAATACGATTAAGCAATGAGAATTATATATTTTTTTATGAAAACAAATGATACAGATAGTAACATTAAGCTTACCTTTCCAGAAATGATAAAAGTTCAAGCTGCTTTGGTATAAAATAAAACCTATCATGGCACATTTCTTTTGATTCTTAACTTAATATAATACAAAAAATATTTTTAGCCCTTTAGTCATTTTTAAGTTAATATTGATATAAAACAGGAAATATTCATTATTTTTTTTTTTTTACAGTTTTCTTTTGATTCTTAACTTAATATAATACCAAATAAAATCTTTTGAGCCCTTTTTGTCATTTTTTTTTTCAAGTTTAAAAATATTGATATAAAACAGGAAATAGAGTGACACACCTTTGTTAATAAGGGAATTTGTTATACATAAATGAATATCATGGACTGATGTGTATACAGTTAGGGAAAAAACAGATGGGCATCATAACATACTACCATTTGTTTGTTTGAGAATTTAAAATGAAACAACATCCCTACCTGATGTCATCATGATATTTTGGGAAATTGTGTGTCATTTACTACATGTTGTGATATAACTACATGTAGAAAAGTATCTGAGCAGTGCCTCTGGGAGTTTTTTTGTAAAGAAAAAACAATTGCTGAATAGATTTAAGTGAGAAAATCACATACAAAAATCTATGTCATTGTATATTTCTTTTAATTATTAACAAAATGAAAAAATTATACAAATGTTGTACTTCAATAGATTGAGAATGTAATTACTATATAAAATAATGCTTACCATAGTTGTTGTTTTTGTCTTCACAAATGTAATTAATTATTTTTACTGTTTCATCAATTTAAATGATGTGTATTAAAAAAATTATTACTGTCAAAAAAGAAAAAAAAGCAATCTTATTGAACAAAACCTTTGCACAGGAGATTATATAAAAAAAAACACATAAAAAAAACACCATGATAACAGCAATTTACAACCAATGCTTAGCTAACAACAGTCATGCAAACGAAAACTTGGCTGAATATGTATAGTGGATAATTTTTTTTCAATAATACCAGTATTTGCATTCGGAAATGTGTACCCCTTCCTTCATCCCTATTAACTAACATGTATATTAAACAGGGAAGAAGTTAATATATTCAGGATGTTACACACTGGTATGCATTAAGCTAATTATACCAGTAAATTATACCATCTTTTAAAGATACAATCAAATTATAATTAAAAATAAAATCTAAAACTGCAAGAAATAGTTTGCCACAATATATAGGGAACATTTTAACACTAGTGACTAGTAATCAGAAATAGCATATCAGAAATAATTTACATGGTATTTTATGCAGTCGTCTTTTATTCATTCCTCTCCCTCTTAAAGTAACAATAAGGAAAAAAAATCATTATGTTAAAACATATCGTTTTCTTTATATGACCTAGATAATATATATATATATATAAGTATATTTACACTAAGAGGGAACTGGTGCTGTCTAGAGGGTATCGAAACCTTCATACACAAATATTTCTTAACTAAGCTTCTACTGACAGTTTTCTGAGTTTATTTGACAATTTTAGCAATACATTAAATGCTTATAATCAGCCATTACCTGTACAAGTAATGATGCCTACTTTCTTCAATTACATAATTATAGCTTCTTTCAGGAAAATACACACCTTTTCTCTTCATATTATATTTCATGCAGATACCACTACTGTCTGTTTTACAGTCTACTTTTATCCTCCCCACTGCTGAAGTTACTATATGTTTATTGTTTATTGGGTTTTATCGTCCCACCAACGGTATTTCAGTTATCTGGCAATGGTGTCCACTTGAAGCAGATATAGTGCTGCCTCCACTGTGTAAAGCATGCAGTGAACACCTGGCATGATACCACACCCAGTCACATTATCTGGACATGGGGCCAACTAGTCGTGGAACTACCCTTATAGTTGCTTCAGCATTAGCAAGGGAGCTATAACACTTCCATTTTTAACGACTTTGGTATATTGCAGCCTGTGATCGAACCCGAGGCCTCCCTACCTGGAGCCTGTGCTTTATCCATTGCACTACCAGTTCCGGTGAAGTAACTATTTGATAAACAACAACACACCTTTACTCTGCAATTTATGTTTCCTGTCTGCGAGCTCATTCCTGAAATCTGGGCTAATCTGAATCTTGAGTTTGTCCCCTGAGGAGCCCCTTCTATGGTGGCCTTGAATACCGAGGTCTTTGTTGGTTGGCTGAATGTGCAGGGCAGGGGAGGAAGGGAAGGTGGAGGAGGGGGAGAATGAGGGGCTCAGCCCTTCTGCCCCTCCCAATGATGAGGTCGTGGATGAGAGGCTAGAGCTGTCTGTAAATACACACACACTTATCACAACATCAAGCCTAGCATGCATGCAGGCAATCTGACTAAACAACTCAATATTCATTGTGCAGGGCTTGAGGTTATAAAACCTTGAGATCAAGATTATTCTAAGGAGTCATGTTTAAATTTATTTCAACCAATCAGATGATTGTTTGTAAACTTGGTTTTGTATTTCAACCAATTAGATGATAGATTTTAGATTTTATTCTTATTTCAACCAATATGATGATAGCGTGTAAACTTTGTTTAAATTTTTACCAATCAGAGGACAGATTGTAAATCTGGTTCTTATTCTTACCAATTAAATAATAGATTGTAATTCTGCTTATAATTTCAACCAATCAGATAGCTGGCCTATATATATATATAATATTCTCAATCTCACACACATAGTGTTTTAACCTCAGTCCCAGCTGGTAGCTATTTGAGATGTTTTTAATCAGATTGGCATATAATTGCACACATGGCAAAGAAGCAAATACAACCAAGATTATCACTCAACAATGGAAAAAGGCACATCTTACTAATACTGTGTAAGTGAGTAGTGATCCGAAATCTTGGGAAAAAAAATACATATTCAAGGTCATCAGTATGATTTTATTTTACTTTTTCAAAGTTAAATTGGTTACTGAATAAGGAACCTTTGCTTAGTATTGTAAAACTTTTCTTACATTTATTTTCAAATACTGAATAACAATTTATCATACAAATATGCATAAGTATTGAGATTTTTACGAACACACGTACACAATTTCTAGACTTACTCTAGTCTCAGATAAACAAAAGTGTAAGTTTTGAAATGTTAGCAAGATGAGCCATATGTTCTTTGAAACAGGAGGGTTTAAAAATGGGGGTAAACACACTGGTATGTTTTTATATAGGCAGAGTATTGTGATATGATGCAATGATAAAAAATAACCCTTAAGTGATAACTCTCACTATTTCACTAAAATTGTCATCATCAAAGAATAATGCAATTAACTATTAAAAAAATAATTCTTACTTCTTCACTATAACTTTTGTCATTAGTAAATAATGGAATAACATCAATGATAATTCTTACTTTTTCACTATAACTTTTGTCATCAGTAAATAATGGAATAACATCAATGATAATTCTTACTTTTTCACTATAACTTTTGTCATCAGTTGAATAATGAAATAACTTCAATGATAATTCTTACTTTTTTACTATAACTTTTGTCATCAGTAAATAATGAAATTACTTCAATGATAATTCTTACTTTTTCACTATAACTTTTGTCATCAGTAAATAATGGAATAACTTCAATGATTGTTCTTACTTTTTCACTATAACTTTTGTCATCAGTTGAATAATGAAATAACTTCATTGATTGTTCTTACTTTTTCACTATAACTTTTGTCATCAGTAAATAATGAAATAACTTCAATGATTGTTCTTACTTTTTCACTATAACTTTTGTCATCAGTTGAATAATGAAATAACTTCATTGATTGTTCTTACTTTTTCACTTTAACTTTTGTCATCAGTTGAATAATGAAATAACTTTAATGATTGTTCTTACTTTCTAGAAGTCATCATTGAATAATAAAATAACAATAAAATGATAATTATTACTTTTTCACAATAATTTTGTAATTTCTGAAACAATGGGTTATTACTTCAAACAAGATGGTAACATTGGGCATGTAACATGTAAACTGATTGGTTACAATGCATGTGTTCAGCCTTTTCTGAATAAGCATTTAAAACATTTTGATTGTGATGAATAATATTATATGAATTATGACTTCCTTAGTAACATTGGCCTTTTTTTAACCTAAAAAATATTCTGTAGTTTTAAGATATTTTTGTTTGTTTATTGGGTATGTTGTCCCACCAACAGTATTTCAGTTATCTGGAGACGGTGTCCACTTGAAGCAGATACAGTGCTGCCTTCACTGTGTATAGCATGCCGCTAACACCTGGCATTATACCACACCCAGACACTATATCCTGACACAGGGCCAACCAGTTGTGGAACTACCCATATATTTGCTTGAGCATTAGCAAGGGAGTTAAACCACTACTATTTTTAATGACTTTGGTATGTTGCGGCCCAGGATCGAACCCGGGGCCTCCCTTACCTGAAGCTGACACTCTAACGATTGTGCTACCAGCTCTGGTCTCCATATTTTTTATATTTTTAATATTAACATTAAATTAACAAGTAATAGTATCCTTAGTGACTCTAAAAAATTTGATTTCCATCTGCTTCACAGCAGTTCAAAGTAAAATGCAACAAAATTGAAAGAACAAAACCTCAGACTTGTTGTAAAGATGATATTTGAAAACAAAATTAAACAGATATTATGCAATAGTTTATTTTTGTTTTGCTTTAAAATATGTCAATTAAATTATTAGTCCTTTAAAAACAAAATCTTAATGAGTGACAAGTTTATTTAGTTATTTTTACCAAAACAATAAAGCTATTTCTAATGTTGTTCACAGCAAGACCATTGCAGTAAACCTTTTGTGAGCTTAATATAAAATATTTACCCTAATCCTTGAGGGATGTCAACGGTGAGGTGCAAAATATATTCCTTTAAATTGATTAAAAACAGACCAATCAAACAGACAAAAATGATGATGACAAAATAACAAAATGAGAGGTTTGAGGGATGGGATGAGATAAGCCGACATTTTTCTGATACTGTGCAGCGACATTTCTATCATTATAGCACAGGGGCACTTATAAGGTGCCCAGGAATTGAACCCAACCAGTCCATTATACTGACACCCACGAGTCAGGCGTAATGCTGTCCCCTTAGCCCCGAGCGTTAGGAGGGAAGCAACTACTACCAACTTTAAAGTCTTTGGTTTGGCGAGGCCGGGGTTCGAACCCACGACCTCCTGATCTGTAAGAAGTTTAAACATCTTGCTTTGGTAAAATACTGAAAATACAGCTTTTCAGCTTTAACAGAAAAATGTTGTGGGTTGTTTTTTTAAAAAAACTGATTTCCTTTGCGATATAGACAATATATCCGTTTTTGGTGTATGATCATATTTTCCTTCACCAGTTGTCATAGAATTTTTTTTACTTTCATGAAAGGCATAGACAAGTAAAATACAATCAAACACTGATTTTCTTTAGATTTCATGTTTGGTTCTTCTTTAAACATTATTTTTTTTATCAGCTGTTTTTGCCAAACCTGTCATTAATTACCTCCCTTGGGACCCAAAGTGACAATGATAACCCTACCATTTTAATTTTAATGTGGGACAGATTGAAATGATATTCTTTCAATGGTAATTCTCACTCTTCCCCCCACCCCCTCCCAAAAGAAAATGAAATAAAATGCAGGTCAATTAGAAACATGGCTTATTTTAGAGACAGTATGTTTGCATGGCAAATCTTTGTTCATAAATTAGAAAAAAATGCAACATTGTTATTCTGGTTCATCATAAACAGAGTCAGGTTACTGTTTCAACAATTAAAAGTTTAAAATACTCAGACAGTATGTGCCGGGATACTGATCTCAAGCTATACTGTTTTGTATATAGGAGTTTAAACATGAGTATAGTCATTTTGTGGATGGTTGAAAAATTATCTTACATCTATTTCTCGTAGTGAAATACCAGAATTTCCAGGCTAGTTAAAGGATAAAAAAAAAAGATTAAATGATGCAACTGCAACCATAAAATTCACCAGTAAACTGTTTAAAAAAGGACCATGTTTTTGTGTTAAATTGAGGCCCTTTAAACATTTATTTGGCTTTAAAGTCAAAGATTAAAAAAAAATGCAATAAAAAATATGAAAAAGATGACACACAAAAAATAAGATGATAATCAACAAACTACTGATAACAGCACACCTAAAGACAATAATAATAGACACAACAATACAAAAAAAAAATTACAAGTAAATAAAAAATCAATGAGACTTTCAACGGAAGAATAATAACAGCATTAACCCATTATCTCATTTCCTAGCAGCCAATTCCAAACACTTAATATAGTTCCAGATGTCGGGGATTTTATTTATACATGGATAGGAGTCTTATCATCGAAGTTAGAGCAAATTATGCTTAATATTTCATATAAATATATATACATATATTCACATAGAGTAAAAGCTTGCTAAAGGACCACCCTGCTGAGCAGGGCAACTCGCTATGTGAGACACCTATTTCCAGAACCATTTCTTTCTTTTTTTTAATGTCCCACTATCTCAGAGAGAGCGGCAGCCCGCTATCCAGGACAGTTATTTCAGAACCAATTAACAAATTCACTTCTTTCTTAATCCTCGCTACATGGGACAGAACCAGGCAGTCCAGTTATACAATTGTCAATAATCAGGTTATCATGCCTGCAAACACTGCTTAAGCGAACAAGATTGTTAAGGTGCATAAATTTATAAAGAAAACATTATTTTTTTTTAAGATTAATATTATTTAACAAAAATATAAAAAATATAAAATATAATTTTGCATTACTAACTAATCATAAACAGTAGAATTGTTCGACAGTAAAAAAACAAAAACTGTTGAAATGTTTAGTTAATTTATGCTCATACAATTTACATGTGAGAATGATTATTCATGAGATAATGGGTTATTAATTGGCCAAAGGTAAAATCACAACATACAAGAAAGCAATATAGCTCATTCAAATTATACCTGCTACCTTCTCCCTACCTTCCTCATCCAGTACCCAGCTCTCATCACCCAAGAACAGTCTGCGAGCCAGGTTCCGACGATACCATGATTTGGGAAATGACAGAATCTCAGGCAGACGTCGCATATCATACTTAAAAGCTGCTGTACCAATGTCACATACAGCTGTTGGATAAAAAAAATAGTTGTCAAAATATAAACAAGGCATAAGTAATCTGAAGAAAAATAAAATTCCACTGATGTGTAAGATACACAACACATGATCATATGTGTTTGAGATAACTATCTAGGTAAAAACAATAGCACACTGTGGGTCAGCCAAAGTACCATCCCATTTGAAAGTTTCCACGTCAAACCAAGCAGTCAACTGCTAAACAATTATAAGCCATCTTAAACTTGGACTATAAAACCAATTATTAGGTATCTAAAGAACCTGAAAAAAAATTATTTTATTTATAGGGAAAAGGATAAAGTGTTTTGTTGTAAACATTGATATTTTATTGCTGAACACACCATTATAATGGATGATGTGTTTTATTTGAATGGGTTGAATGGTGTATCCAGCTTGTACAGAGGTAAAACCTATGAATATTCATGAGAGAAAGGAACAAAATACTCCTCCTCACCAGAGAACCGGACAATGTTGGACTTGTCGGAGGTTGTTCCGTCACTCTTGACCTCCAGCTTCCTGCTGCGTGATATGTTCAGGTTGACAAACTCTACATTCAGACTGAGGGAGTCTTTTCTCGACGTGTCACTCAACACAGACTGCTCCTGGATGCTCCCTACAGACAAGACATTTTTGAACATTTATTTTTATTAACGTTATTATGTTTTACTTTATGATGCCATTAATTAGATCTTCATATACATCATCAAAACTGTTTTGTTTCAATTAGGTATGTTTTCATTTCACTGCCTATATTAAAGAAACCCCTCAGTAAGGGCAAGGTAAGAGCACTGTTAGCTTGTTTAAGCACCCCAGTTGATCCTTTTGTGGACTGACCATTTCAATGCAGTAACTGTTGGGTTTGCTCTGTAACATCTCAGCACAGGTTTTCCTGCAGTGCAACTTTATTCTTTAAATGGAACAGTATTACCTTTGTCCTGCACTTTTGTGTTTGATTGTTTTTTGGGTTTATCATCCCAACAACGGTATTTCAGTTATCTGGTGACGGTGTCTACTTGAAGTAGAAATAGTGCTGCCTTCATTGTGAATAGCATGCCCTGAACACCTAGCATGTTATCTCATTCAGTCATATTATCCTGACTAATACTCAAAAGACCTTGTCATATTTGTTGTGTTATTTAGGATTAAAGTGCCTAAAATAGAGTTTTGAGTACTGTACGTTTTATGATCATCTTACTTGTCTATTTCACATAGTATATCCCACCCTGATGAATTTTTACAGGTATAGCAATAAGTTATTTTAATTTACGGTTTCGCAAAAATAAATTTGGATAAAACTGGTATATTAAAGAGCAAAATGCAAAAAACCTATTACGTATATACATATCCTTTAACCCAATGTCCAGGTGGCATGTTTGGGTTCAACGAGACACAGTGAACCAGGCATTTGTTTTCTAGATTTTGTGTTTTGCTGAAATAGGTTTCAAAAGCTAAATTTAAATTTATGCTTGAAAGAATCTTTGCCCCACCAGAAGCTAGCATTTTCTGCATTTCAATAATACAAGCCACTCACCTAAATACCTCGGAGATACAGTGATACCAGTTTTCCTCTGACCCCCGCCATATGGATGGAAGATGTAGAGAGAGAAGTCTGAGAGACAGCCTGTCACACTTAAACCTCCTACTGAGGTCATCGTGCTGAGATCTGCTGATGTTGCACTGGCTGTACGGTTTCTTGGGTCACGGCCAGGTAGTCCCCCACTTAGGTTACGCTCACGGACTACTTTTTTGGAAACTGACCAAATAGACACAAAACACTGAGAATAACACGTAATCATGACAGCTGAGATTCCAACATGATTTAACATGTAAGGACCATGTACACAAAAACAAACCATTATAAACAGACCCATCTTAAACTTTTTCAGTTGAAAGTTGGAGGTTTCACAGTTTTGTAGGAATTTGCTTTTTACAAATACAAGCAACGTGCAAACTGCAACAGACTAATTGGATGAAAGTACAAACCATTGAGCCTCAAGTACAATCTTCACTATGGTATATTAAGCCTTTTGAGTATTATAAACTTTGATTGGTATTTGATGTTTACTCGTTCATCCATACATATGCTATTTTACGCCTTTAAAAAGAATCAACAATTATCACTCTTATCTCTAGTTAATAGTGATGGGAAATTGGTTGCAAATCATAATTGACCATCGGTTGGAATCGGTTGCCAGTTCCGATGTGATTTCACCGATTATAATCGGTTTATTAATCTACACAGTGCTACGTTCACAAATTGTTTTTGATTGGTAGTTTACATAATTACTAGATATTATAGTGTACTTGCTGAAACTTTCTACAAAACTTTTCGAGTTTCAAGAACAAAATTTTGTAAAATCCATACTTCTAATCAAGTTATTTTAGCCCAGATGCTCGTAAATCTCATGGGCTGCCATTTTAATTTTCAGAGTGTTTTCTCTTTATGGTCTGATAAGTGTCAAAGACTGAACCTGTACCTTTGTTGGGGTGCATTTGCACTCTTTTGTTAATCAATTATGAGAGAATGACATCGATTATCAACATCAAGAAGCTTTTTACGCGCCGCTAATCGATATCTTCTTATCATCGGCTCATCACTACTAGTAAATTCTGTAACAACTTTCTTTGTAGCCTAGATTAGGTCATGACCAAAAATTATATGCCTAATGTACAAAAGTGCATAAAACACCATGAGGTAAATTTTTAAAATCATATATATGTTATATGAATGCAATGGTTATAGCAATCATTCTGCAATTTTTAAGTATTATTACGAAAGCTTTAATTTCCTTTCCATTTTTTTTCAATAATTATAACACAGGCAGTTAACATCCGACACAATAAACTTACTATCTTACAAAGACCTATACACACAGAGAAAGGAAACTCCTTCTGTCTATTTGAATAAATCTTGTTGAAATATTGTTACAGAATGAAAGTCTGCAAGATTCTTAAATATCCATCAATGAAACATCCAATAAACTCCAACATACCAATCATTTTACTGACAGCCAATGTGGTTTCAGGTGTGTGCTGCTGCATCAAACACTAGCCGATTAGCAAGCAGATTTTTGTCATGCGATTTTGCGTCATTTGAACATTTTCCAAATCCTTGGGTACAGTTCATTGCAATTTACAATGTGTGAAAAAATAAGCTGTATACTTACATTTAGTTTTCAGTGGTGGAGTGCCATCAGCATTAACAGCTTCCATATTTGATCTGTTGGTGGAGAACACCAGCTCCAAGGAAGGCACCTGTATAAGTGATATCATAGTTCAGCTATGTGGTTTATGTTAACTACAGCAACCACAATTATTGCCATTATAGAGAGGTTCCGATACAAATTGTCGAGGAAGACCCCATGAACATTTGTCTGGGCAGAACAATCAGCACACTGCAGGTTAGCTGAAAGACCTACCCACAATAAAATTTTAACCTTTGCATAAACCGAGGGTCTAAGAAGTTACGGTTCAGTGCCTGCAACCACTTAGCAACAGGCCATAGTAATCATTCAAGATGCTTTAAGGTTGATATGGTAAAAAAAATAAGAATAATTCTTGAGTTGTGAACCTATGCCAAAAAGCAACTTACCTATCTTTATGAAGACAAATCCATTACACATAATTGTTAAATATTTAATACTAAGTTGTCCATGTTCAGCATTGATACTTGTTTTATGGTTTAACAATAGTTGTTCACTTTTAATTTGAAAATGTACTTGAATTTAGCAATTAGCATATTCATCCAACTGACCTTTGCCTCTCACTCACCTGTTATTAATAAGCATCTTTCATGAGACAATATACAGTAAAACTTCTCAACAGCAACATTTCGCGAAGACACAGAAAACTATAGCTGTGGAGAGGTGTTGCCGAGTACAATTAATGACTGATGCCAAGATAATATACCCTACACGTTAACATTGCCATATTCCAACATAGAGTTGGAAATGCTCTGAGGTTAATGGTGGTATCCGACAGTTTGGACCAAAACTATTTTCTTTAAACATCATAATAAACCATTAACAGAACTCACAAAATGCTGTTTTTTGATTTCCTACACCTATCTGAAAAGTGAACCATAACATCACAATCGTCATTTCAAACATGTATTTCCTATCTAAGCCATGCGGCACAGTTAGCTATTTTTAAACTAAGAAAACTACGTGAATATTTATGTTTAAGCTCATCCACATCATCTGCTATGACGTCGATATCTATTTTTAGCAGGAATCCCAATCGTTTATTTGAACATTTAAGAGTTGATTAACGAGTTTTACTACGATAAAATTGAGCTTCTGTTGAAAATCAAATGCTTATTGACTTTTTCTTCAGAAATTATGTACAAACACTGCACACAGAGGTCAGATATTGTTACATATATTAGATATAGGCAAACTGTTGGAAACCACCTTTACAATGCGCTCTAAACAAATGGGGGCAATAAAAGTGTTGCTGCTAACATGATGTGGCTGCTCAGAGTTGCATTATTGAGAGGTTTTAGTGTCCCATCTTTGTATTCATTAATAAAACTCCACCATTCTAAACTCTAACATTGCTCCCCCAACCTGTTATTAAGCATCCTTATAATATTTAGGACATTTTATAAAATTTAATTATTTCTTTCAAAACGACAACAAATTATAACCATATAATTTCACTGCTATTGGTCACCGCCTCACCTGTAGCAGACACTCCACTCGTGAGACAGGTAGACAATTGAAGCGAATGATGGATGGTTCCACGCGTATAAACACAACCACATCCACAGGGAAGGAGCCCAGGAAGGTCGGGGAACCAATGGAGGCATAGGAAGAGCTAAGGTCCATGTCGATCATACTTTCAAGGATGGCCTGCTCTTGTTCTGGCATCATACAACACACAAAAAACAGGTACAGTACACACTATGTATGCATTGAGCCATGAGAAAATTTATACTTTACAAGATGTAATACTACATTGTACATAAGAAGAAGCAATCTTACAGCATATAGTATGAAGATGCAATATTATATCACACTTTGCAAACTTATATGTTGCATCATTACTGCACTGTTTTGGCCATATTTTTAAAAGTAGTTTCAGAATTAAAAAGATAATGGATTATTCCACTGTTAAAGTCTGCTGCTGCCAGCAAATGAATTATAGGTTTAAAGCTAATCACATATGTTTCATATGTGATAATGTTAGAATTAGTTCAGTGTGCATGAAAGTTTACATGAAAGTTTGAAAACATGGATATATGGTAAGAGAACACATTTTGATTGTATTTTTTGCTTGTACTGTTAACATGCCACCAACAATATTTCAGTTAATTGAAGTTGGTGTTCAATTGAAGTGGATAGTGCAGCTTTCACTGTGTATAGCATAGAGTGAACATCCTGGCATGATACCATACCCGGTCACATTATCCGACACCAAGCTGACCAGTCGTGGAAGTACCCTTATATCTGCTTAAGAGTAGCAAAGGAGCTACACCACTACCATTTTTACCTACTTTGGAGCGGCCCGGGATCAAACCCGGTGCCTCCCATACCTTGAGCCAATGCTCTACCGGCTGCGCTACCAGGTGGAAAAGGTGACTTAAAGATAATAGATTCATCATCATGAAAAGTATGTTTAAGATAAAAAAAAAATCAGATGTGAACATCATTCATTTAAAGAAAGTGTGTATACCAATCTTGTTTCAGAAATGCAGTCTGAATGACAATGCATCTTAGACAAAAGTTATATTTGAAAAAATCCTTTTTCTTGTTCGTTTCTAAAAAAAGTACAGCAAAATGTAGAGTTCTTCCTCACTGTTTTAAATTTTGAAAAAATGCCAACTGAGCGGAGACGAGAATAAAGAGTTTTATTTAGCAAATTCCCCATCAGAATAATAGTTACAAATGATTCCTAACTGTACATGGCATGCATACTATATGATTCCTAACTGTACATGGCATGAATACTATATGATTCCTAACTGTACATGGCATGGATACTATATGATTCCTAACTGTACATGGCATGGATACTATATGATTCCTAACTGTACATGACATGGATACTATAAGATTCCTAACTGTACATGGCATGGATACAATATGATTCCTAACTGTACATGGCATGGATACTATATGATTCCTAACTGTACATGGCATGGATACTATATGATTCCTAACTGTACATGGCATGGATACTATATGATTCCTAACTGTACATGGCATGGATACTATATGATTCCTAACTGTACATGGCATGGATACTATATGATTCCTAACTGTACATGGCATGGATACTATATGATTCCTAAATGTACATGGCATGGATACTATATAATTCCTAACTGTACATGGCATGGATACAATATGATTCCTAACTGTACATGGCATGGATACTATATGATTCCTAACTGTACATGGCATGGATACTATATGATTCTTAACTGTACATGGCATGGATACTATATGATTCGTAACTGTACATGACATGGAAACAATATGATTCGTAACTGTACATGGCATGGATACTATATGCCTAACTGTACATGGCATGGATACTATATGATTCCTAAATGTACATGACATGGATACAATATGATTCCTAACTGTACATGGCATGGATACTATATGATTCCTAACTGTACATGGCATGGATACTATATGATTCCTAACTGTACATGGCATGGATACTATATGATTCCTAACTGTACATGACATGGATACTATATGATTCCTAACTGTACATGGCATGGATACTATATGACTCCTAAATGTACATGACATGGATACAATATGATTCGTAACTGTACATGGCATGGATACTATGATTCCTAACTGTACATGGCATGGATACTATATGATTCCTAAATGTACATGACATGGATACAATATGATTCCTAACTGTACATGGCATGGATACTATATGATTCCTAACTGAACATGGCATGGATACTATATGATTCCTAAATGTACATGACATGGATACTATATACCTTTCTTAACTTGAGAAGTCAGAGAAATTGGAATTGGTTCTAAAGCTTGTTCCAAATAATCCAGCAGACAGGGGCTAATCACCATCTCCTGTAACAGACATAAACAATTGCATAATTGACACAAACATAGACTTAATTGACACAAACATAGACTTAATTGACACAAACAGAGACTTAATTGACACAGAGACTTAATTGACACAAACATAGACTTAATTGACACAGAGACTTAATTGACACAAACAGAGACTTAATTGACACACAGACTTAGTTGACATAATCATAGACTTAATTAACCTAAACATAGCCTTTAATTGATGTAGATTTTTGGTTTGGTTTGTAGATACAGAATATCTATGCAGTTTATGATGGTCTGGAGATGTCTAGCTGGTGGGCGAAAACCCCAGACAAATATCAAGGCAACAATATGTGTGCTGCTGGTCAGATGGAATAAACGTTTAGCCCCTTTGTGAGTTTAATAGACTCTGCAAGGTGCTGAGGGGTTACAAATGGGTGACACTCATCAGTTATCCAGAGACACACAGTCCTGACACCAGGCCAACCAGTCATGGAACTATATTTATATTTGCTTGAGCATATGCAAGGGAGCTATTATTATTTTTAATGACACGGCCAGGGATCAAATCTTTGGCCTCCTGTACCTGGCACCATTGCTCTATAATTGCGCTACCAGATTCTGATCTGTGGCATCATACTACACACATACAGGTACAGAATGCACGCACTACATGCATGCATCACGCCATGAGAAAAGGTGCCTTAATCCCTTACTTGCTGCAAACTCCATTATGACAGGGTATGTTTTCTGGTTACAGGGTGAATGGTGTTTTTAGCAAGGAAAGGTCCAGCTATGCTCATGCAAGCTTGAAGATTTTGCAACAATCAAGAGATTGTGTTGGTTAGTTTAAACTGATATAAATAGTCAATTTAAAAACAAATTGTTACTTATATAAAACCTTCAGACAGTCTACTGCCTATGTCGAACCAGCACTCAGTAACCTTGTGTGAAATAGTCTTGAACTTTCACATTATGTATTGTATTTTACATGTTCATTAAAAGCCAACTTTTTTTCAATAAGAATAGTTTGAATTATAGGTTTTTAAAATGTATTATCTTTAAAGTGGCATCTGATAAAAGTCTGAAATGTTGCATGATGCTTTAACTATGTTTTGTTGGAGTGAAAAGTATATCTGAAGTCATATTTAGAAAGAATCTTAGTTTTGTGCTTGAGGAATTTTCTTTCATTATGAAATATATCAATGGACATAAGAAAAGTTCTCAAACTGCATTCAAAATGTAAACTAAGACATTTTTTGTTATTTTTCCTAATTTAAGAAAATTTTTTTAGTTTATGTAAGGTAAACTAAGATTCTGTAAGAATACCACTCCTAAACTACTCTGAAATGACTGAGTGTAATGGAGACTTCAGTTCAAGTCAAGACATTAGCTTAAGAATGGTTGGTAGATACTACATGTACTGTTATCCTACTAATAAAAAGATATTGTTTGTTTTGTTTTTGTTTGTTTTGCTTTTTGGTCACATCGGGGCGACACAATTACGGTCATATTGGAGGCGTTCAGCTAATTATTGGTGAAGAAAGACCTTTCTATCATTATAGCACAGGGGCACTTATGAGGTGCCCAGGGACTGAACACAGCCAGTCCATTATATTGACACCAACGAGTCAGGCGTAATGCTGTCCCCTTAGCCCCGAGCGTTAGAAGGGAAACCACAACTACCAACTTTAAAGTCTTTGGTTTGACCCGGTCGGAGCTTGAACCCATGTCCTCCCAATCTGCAAGCCGACATTCTACCACCTGAGCTATTGCAGCTGGTTGTTTAATGATGATCTACACTTTTTGCTGCTGGGTCTCCAGCTATCTGTCTAGTTACCTTATTTTGTGGCATTGTTAGAAAATAACTAAACCTTGCAGGATCAGAGTTTAGAGAATATTTCGATCTTACTAACCTCTGGTAGGGACTGTAGAGACAACCATGCAAACAGGCTGGCTTTCTTGGGGCATTGTTTACTGCGCTGCCCAGTAATACTGTCATCCAGCTTGGCGCCTGGATCTGTAATGTCTGCAGGTGTGGCGTCTGCTGACAGGGTACTTGACGGTGAGCTAAGATTGTCAGTCCTGGAGTTGTATGTCACCTGGTAAATATGCCAATAATAGTATATATATCAGGAATGTGTTCTGCAGACAAGGATGTCTTACTACAGATTATTGCTTAAGAAACATGGACCTCATGAATTACAGGACCCAGGTAAGTAACCAGAAGAAAAATCTGCATACAACCACTGGATTTGAAATTTGATGTTTTTGTTTTGTTTTTGAAATACATCGCAGCGACCATTTATGATCATTATAGCAACATCCAGCTGTTTGATGGAGAAAGACCCCAGGTACATGGCTGGGTGGAACAACCGGTGCACTGCAAGTCAGCTGGAAGACCTTCTCACATTAAGTCCCTCACCATAAACGGGACTTGAACCCATGCGGTGAGAGACTAAGCAGTCATAGGAGTTATGACTCTACCACTACGCCACGGGTGCCCCTTTTAAATTTTGTATTTGAATTTTAAATATGGGCTTGATGTCATAAAACATTGAGTTGAATGTGTTAAAGCAATTAAGCACATGAAAAAAGAAGTTATAACTTATGCATGCATGCCAAGGCTAGAAGAAGCAATGTTTAATATCGATGGCCATTTTACAGCAGGGTCTTAATAACAAATATTGCACAATGTTTTTAAAATCATCAATCACTAAAAAAGTAAAATCTAACAAAAAGCTAGGTACTGGTGTTCAAATTCTGTAAAAAAGGATATGCAATGAATGTGATGCACTGACTATCCTCACAAATCTTTGGTGCAGTTGGAAAGAGACTGCAAATTTGGAAAGTTCTTTTTTTATATTTCCATATAACCCTTAGCACATTTCTACACAAACACTTTGGTTACCATGACATCCACTCCTGGCAGGAAGAAGACTGTATTCTCTATGACCGGTTGCTGGGGAGCTGGTTTCTTCCCGGGACCGATCTGAGATGCAGACTCCTGCTTCCGCATGGCTTTCTTGCGTGAATTGGGTGAACCAAGAGGGTCTGGTATCAAAGTGGGCGTCTTCTCTCTTTTGTTTCTGTAGAATAATAATAATAATACAGTCCATAGGTAATTCAAACTTGAGAGAGTTGAAGTCAATGTGCCATAAAGGGCTATAGAATGTGCGCACCCATGCAAATTGCACACCCCTACTTTGGGCTTCAAATCATAGGTAAAAATCAATAGCTCATAGATTGTACGCACCCCCAGTTTAGAAATTTGTCGGATGTTTAGGTGTAATGAGCACAAGTCAAAGGTGTTCTCATTGTCACTTGTACTCTTCTGACCTCTCAGTTATTCTACCTAATCATTGGCTGACCTAATTATTCACAACTTTTTCATAATTCTTTTGCTCCTCTACACATTCAATTTTACCAAATGAATTATACCAAATATAGTGTTTACTTACTGTTCGTCTCATTTTAACAACGTGCACAGAAAACTCACAATGAAAATCTATCTGTGGTCATTCTTTTTAACTTAAATCAATTTAAAACTTACAGAACATTCTATCTACATGATGGTAAGTAATATAAGCTAAATGTTGAAAAGGAAACTGGCAGAATACGGAAACTGGCAGAATACGATAATAAATCGTGGATGGCAGTTGGCAATATAGTCTCTCACAGTCAAGTAAGGCTTGGGGGTCAAAATGGATTTTTTAATAGCTCACATAATATGCTTACAAAGGCCTTTATTATATAAATATGTCAAAAAAAAACTGGGCACATTCTGTAGCACTGTATTGTAATTACAAAAATAATTTTAAGGCATACTCTTTACAAACATTGTTAGACTTCCATAAATTGACATACATATATGAAGGCCAAAGATTATTAAACTTTTAAGATATGCAAAAATGGGAACCATAAATTATTTAACTTTTAGGACACAAAATCATGGTTATGAAACTATAGATGATTAAACTTTAAGAAATACAAACAAGGTTATAGAACTTAAGATTATTAAACTAATGCATGAAACATTGTTATAAACTTAGATATACAAATATGGTTATAACCCATAGACTTTATTTTGGTGAAATGAAGGACATGATTATACTGTAAAGTTTAATTGGTAAGACGTGTCTTTTTCCCCAAATTATGAGGTGGGTGGTGCGTCTTAACCAAGCGAAGTAAAGTTTTCCCGTTTTTTCCCCGACCAAAATTGACCCTTAGACTAAACCAACTGCCGAGACAATCGCTGATAGTATAGGCCATAGGCAACTGTATTATGTTATTTTAAGGGAAAATTTACATAGTTTTTACCTAAAATTTCATATTTAAAGTAAAAAGATAAGAGAAGATAAAATCCATGATTTTAATCTTTGATTATTATACTCAGAAGGTAAAATCCATGGTTATAATTTTAGATTATTATATTTAGAGAAGGTGATATCCATGGTAATAATTTTAGATTATTTACTCAGAGAAGATAAAATGAATGGTTCTAATCTTAGATTATTATACTCAGAAGTGATATCCATGGTAATAATCTTAGATTAATATAGTCAGAGGTGATATCCATGGTAATAATCTTAAGATTACTATAGTCAGAAGTGATATCCATGGTAATAATCTTAGATTACTATAGTCAGAGGAGATATCCATGGTAATAATCTTAGATTATTATACTCAGAGAAGGTGAAATCCATGGTTATAATCTTAGATTATTATACTCAGAAGTGATATCCATGGTAATAATCTTAGATTATTATACTCAGAAGTGATATCCATGGTAATAATCTTAGATTAATATAGTCAGAGGTGATATCCATGGTAATAATCTTAAAATTACTATAGTCAGAAGTGATATCCATGGTAATAATCTTAGATTAATATAGTCAGAGGTGATATCCATGATAATAATCTTAAGATTACTATAGTCAGAAGTGATATCCATGGTAATAATCTTAAAATTACTATAGTCAGAAGTGATATCCATGGTAATAATCTTAGATTAATATAGTCAGAGGTGATATCCATGGTAATAATCTTAGATTAATATAGTCAGAGGTGATATCCATGGTAATAATCTTAGATTAATATAGTCAGAGGTGATATCCATGGTAATAATCTTAGATTAATATAGTCAGAGGTGATATACATGGTAATAATCTTAGATTAATATAGTCAGAGGTTATATCCATGGTAATAATCTTAAGATTACTATAGTCAGAGGTGATATCCATGGTAATAATCTTAGATTATTATACTCAGAAGTGATATCCATGGTAATAATCTTAGATTAATATAGTCAGAGGTGATATCCATGGTAATAATCTTAAAATTACTATAGTCAGAAGTGATATCCATGGTAATAATCTTAGATTAATATAGTCAGAGGTGATATCCATGATAATAATCTTAAGATTACTATAGTCAGAAGTGATATCCATGGTAATAATCTTAAAATTACTATAGTCAGAAGTGATATCCATGGTAATAATCTTAGATTAATATAGTCAGAGGTGATATCCATGGTAATAATCTTAGATTAATATAGTCAGAGGTGATATCCATGGTAATAATCTTAGATTAATATAGTCAGAGGTGATATCCATGGTAATAATCTTAGATTAATATAGTCAGAGGTGATATACATGGTAATAATCTTAGATTAATATAGTCAGAGGTGATATCCATGGTAATAATCTTAAGATTACTATAGTCAGAGGTGATATCCATGGTAATAATCTTAAGATTACTATAGTCAGAGGAGATATCCATGGTAATAATCTTAGATTACTATAGTCAGAGGTGATATCCATGGTAATAATCTTAAGATTACTATAGTCAGAGGTGATATCCATGGTAATAATCTTAAGATTACTATAGTCAGAGGAGATATCCATGGTAATAATCTTAGATTACTATAGTCAGAGGTGATATCCATGGTAATAATCTTAGATTAATATAGTCAGAGGTGATATCCATGGTAATAATCTAAGATTAATATAGTCAGAGGTGATATCCATGGTAATAATCTTAGATTAATATAGTCAGAGGTGATATCCATGGTAATAATCTTAAGATTACTATAGTCAGAGGTGATATCCATGGTAATAATCTTAGATTAATATAGTCAGAGGTGATATCCATGGTAATAATCTAAGATTACTATAGTCAGAGGTGATATCCATGGTAATAATCTTAAGATTACTATAGTCAGAGGTGATATCCATGGTAATAATCTTAGATTACTATAGTCAGAGGTGATATCCATGGTAATAATCTTAGATTAATATAGTCAGAAGTGATATCCATGGTAATAATCTTAAGATTACTATAGTCAGAGGAGATATCCATGGTAATAATCTTAGATTACTATAGTCAGAGGTGATATCCATGGTAATAATCTTAGATTACTATAGTCAGAGGTGATATCCATGGTAATAATCTTAAGATTACTATAGTCAGAAGTGATATCCATGGTAATAATCTTAAGATTACTATAGTCAGAGGAGATATCCATGGTAATAATCTTAGATTATTATACTCAGAGAAGGTGAAATCCATGGTTATAATCTTAGATTATTATACTCAAAGAAGGTGAAATCCATGGTTATAATCTTAGATTATTATACTCAAAAAAGGTGAAATCCATGGTTATAATCTTAGATTATTATTCTCAGAGAAGGTGAAATCCATGGTTATTATCTTAGATTATTATACTCAAAAAAGGTAAAATACATGATTATAATCTTAGATTATTATACTCAAAGAAGGTGAAATCCATGGTTATAATCTTAGATTATTATACTCAGAGAAGGTAAAATCCATGGTTATAATCTTACAATTTTGTACTCAGGGAAGGTGAAATCCATGATTATAATCTTAAGATTATTATACTCAGAGGTGATATCCATGGTTTTTATCTTACAATTTTATACTCAGAGAAGGTAAAATACATGGTTCTAATAGTAGATTATTATACTCAGAGGTGATATCCATGGTTCTAATCTTAGATTATTATACTAAGAGAAAGTAAAATCCATGGTTGTTTGGAATCACATGACTTTCAAGAAAACATGGCTAGAACCAAAGGTAACTTTCATTTAAAGTTGCAAAGCATAGCTACCATGGTAATAACATTCAGGTAGTAAACCTCTCTGTGAAAATTCAACCTTAATAAACTTTAAGTGCAGTAAAAAGAAAATCAAGAATACACTTTTTTCCAGTATATGATCAATGTTATGAATCTCAAGTTAATTTAACTCAAGGTGGAGATTGCTGACCAATGGCAGTGTAGTAAGTTCAAGGTGCATAAAGTCTGCCTGTTTTGCGAGCAGTGATCTCCAAGCATAAAGTTATCTAATATGTTTTGAAATGGTCCTAGTCAAGTCTCCTTAAAGACTATTTAAAAGTTTATGTATGACTTAAATATGATGCATAGTAAAAATAAGAATTGTTTGATTATACATTTAAAGAAATAACCTGTGCCCCTTTATGAATATAAATTAGCCTAAAGCCCTTGAAATGAAAATCTTTTTAACCCTGTACTTCAGGATTATTTGAATTAAAAAAATGTCTAGGTACATTCAGTAGAAAACATTAAAAAGCATAAAAATTTCCTGTAGAAATTGGACATTCTACCATTTGATCTTTATTCCAGATATAACAATCCCTTGTCAAAATCACTACATTAGACATTTTGCAATTACTTTCCCTGCCCTTACCTTTTATCAGCATCCTCCTTTTCCTTGGGTTCCTTGGGATGAAGCACACATTTGCCTGAGTCTATGAACACCTTCACGTCCAGCTCAAAGTCCACATTTGGCTCAATCACAGATTTGGAACCACCACTACCAATACTGGGATTTGAACTCTTGCCCTCCCCAGTCCCTTCTCTCTCCACACTGGGCATAGTAATAAATACATGTACATTCAACAAAAATGGTACATAATGAAAGATAGATATGTTTGTTAAGTACAGCAGGCTGCTGGACTGTTGGTTCAAGTTATAAAATAACAAAGTGTGCACATTTTTTGTCAAAGCAAAGTACTTAAAATTTATTAACAAATAAAGTATTTGTTTATGGCGAAGATAAATATATTTGACTGAACCCTGCTGGTCCATTATACTGACACCGATGAGTCAGGCATAATGCTGTACCCTTAGCAGGGAAGCCACTACTACCAACTTTAAAGTCTTTGGTTTGACCCAGCCGGGGTTTGAACCCGTGACCTCACGATCCGCAAGCCGACACCATATATATATATATATATATATATATATATATATATATATATATATATATATATATATATATATGTTTATACATTTTTATAACTTTTAGACATTTCCCCAGATAAAAAATATAAAAAAAATGCTTGAAAATCAAAGTATAAAAAAAATGTTCAAATAGTTCAATCTGCACTGAAAATCAAAAAGAAATAAAACAAAACACACAATAAGAAATAATTCTGACATTTTTTTCAATCATTTAAACTAATTGCTCTTTTTCTTTTACCATATATCAAACCTTACTGAGGAACCATCCAGATGCATTTCATATGAAGACAAGCAACAGTTGTTATGACTGAAGCATACACATTGACTTATTGCCAAGGACATTAAATTACATTTCCGCAGAATGAAATAAATGCAACAAAGACACACCATGCAAGAAGTAATCCCTGCCCATAGAGAAGACAGTACACAGAAAGAAAAAAAAAGCAATATAAGACTGAACTTTATGACTTAACATTTTTTTCATAATCTTTTCAGAACCTCTACAATCTCTTATAAAGGATAAATAAATGAACAAATAACCAAAGCTATCATACACACATATTTAAAAATCTTCCTTTTGTTAAAAACGATATGTACTCATCATAGTGTGTTTAATTTGTGCTATTTTAAAAATACACACTTGAATCAAGTTGAATGCTTATCTTGGGTCTCGTTTACATTTACCTGCCATCCTTAAATACTCCCCAGTCATTATTGCTGTCACTCTCGTCAGAGAAGGAGGAAGAAGAGGAGGAGGAGGAGGAATTGGCATGCTGTATCCGAGGAATGACAAGACTTTTGACCTGCCGCTCGACTGGAGGTACCCGGTGCTCCGGAGTATCATCAGGGGTTCTAGTGGGGAGTTAGTTAAAACATCCATCTTTTATGGAGTGTTCTTGGTTGTGACTTAATTCTAATAAAATCTTAATCTACATCTTGTTTATATATTTTCCAGATGTTATAAAATTTTGTCACATTTATTTTGTTTGTAACATTGCAAGAACTCAGTTATGATCATATTGGCGACATCCAGCTAGTTATTTGTGGAGGAAGACACCAAACTAATGTCATGGTAGAACCACTGCAGCAGACAGCAGATTAGCTGGAAAACCCACCCTCATGAAAGATCTCGCCCAGACTGGGACTCGAACCCATGTGGTGAGGGGGCTGAGGAGTTACAAGTCGTCGACTCTAACCTCTCTGCTATGGGCGTCCCCTTTCCCAAAGTTACAATTGAGATCTAAAGAGAGACTACAGTGGAGGAAGTTCAATGTTGTCACTTAATCCTTTAGTTGCTGGAGACACCATAAGGCTGATTTATGTTATAATATTAATGATGTTTCCAGCAAGAAAAAGGTTAATGGAATGTATGTGAGTATTGACATCACCTTTTTTTGTTTTGTTTCTAAAATACATCGCAGCGACCAGTTATGATCATTATAGTGACATCCAGCTATTTTGGTAGAGGAAGACCCCAAACAAATGTCTGGGTAGAACCACAAGCGCATCGCAGGTCAGCTGGAAGACCTTCCCACATTATGTCCTTCGCCCAAAACGAGACTCAAACCCACGGGATTAGAGGCTAAGAGGTCAGAGGAGTTACAAGTCTGCCACTCTACCACTATGCCACGGGTGCCCCGTAACATCACCTTATAAATAGGGTTAGGTATGAAGACATTGATTTAAAATCTTTTAGTCTTCACATTAAAATAAAGCAAAGGATTGATTTAACAATTTCTTTGAGAACTAAGTAGGGAGTTCCTTTAACTAACATTAACTTATATTTATCCCACTTGTCTTCCAACTTCTTGGGTAGTTACCAGTACTCAGGTAGTAACCAAGGTTCAAACCTAAGTCCAACATATTAATCAAATGGTCCCAGATGTTCACTTAATGGTGGTATCCGACAGTTTGCCTAGATCTAACATATGTAATAATATCTGACCTCGGTTTGGGGTGTTTTTACATAATTTCTGCTGAAAAAATCATATTTTAGTCTAACCTTTGATGATTTTCAACAGTAACTCAACTTTAGGGCAGTAAAACTTGTTAACCAACACTTA
Organism: Sinonovacula constricta; assembly: GCA_007844125.1. NCBI lineage: Eukaryota > Metazoa > Mollusca > Bivalvia > Cardiida > Solecurtidae > Sinonovacula > Sinonovacula constricta. Next base: position 7,197,687 of record CM017558.1, on the reverse strand, counting down.
AATGTTATTTCTTTTCAAATCAATAAATAAGAATGATCGGTATTTCCAGTTAAAAATAGACATCGACGTCACAGTGGATGACTTAGATGAGACGAAACGTTAGTGGTCACATGGTTTTCTTAATTTAAAAATAGCTAAATTTGTAGTGTGGCACAAATAGGAAATACACGTTTGAAATGAAGATTGTGGCGTTGACATTCACTTTTCAAACCCAAGTAGGACATTAATACACAGCATTTTGCAAGATCTGTTCAGGTAACAATGGTATATCTTTTAATGATTATGACCTTTAATGAAAATATTTTAACCCAAACTGTCAGATACCACCTTTAAGCAGTGACATATATCTCATTAAATATAAAAATCGATGTTGCATTAACTTATTATGGTTGCTTTTATAATTTTACAACATATGAACATATGGCAACTTTTCCCTATTGCATATGAAGAAAAAATTAAAAGCATTGGCCCATTGTTCAATAATAAAACTAGCTAAAAAGCTCTTGTTATTTTCGGTTGTTTTATTTTTTGTTATATCTCAAGACACAATTATGGTAATATAACTGGTAGTGGAAGACCCCGGACATATATCAGGATAGAACCACCTGGGTGCAGCAGATCAGATAGGAGACCTCTCCACCTGACCATGCCTCACTCATTTCTCAGTTGCGATGAAGCTCAAGCTCAATTTTGACAGTTTATTGTTTACTCCTATAATATCTCTAACACCTCAATATATTGTGGCAATACCTTAAGCTTGCCAGATTAATGGAGTATAACATACTGGAATTGTACCACCATTTGTCAGTAAGACGTTTCCTTGGAGGAAATGTTTGAGCTTGAGCAAAATCTCAATTGAGAAATGTTTCTGTAAGTGGGGACAGAACTCAAACCCATGTGGTGAGGGGCAGAGGTGTTACAAGTTGGTGACTCTGACTGGTCGCCTCCCAGTTATGTTAAAATAATTGCTGAAGTATGAAGCATTGATTTTAGCCTTTTAAGTATCGACTGAAAAATGTTATTAGTGCTAATCATCCAGACTGCATTAATAAATTAACATATTAAATAAATTGCTATAAAATATGCCTCAGAGAAATAAAAAAAAAAAATCTGTAGCCCTTTTCTCTCTTAAAAAGTCAATGGAGAAACACAAGTATATATATATATATAATGAAAGTCTTTACCACACAAATTACAATAATGTAAATCAACGATTTTGTTTAAAAGGGCACTGTGTCAAACATAGACTTTACAAATGCATTTCATACCAATGCAAATTTTAGCTATTCTTACTTTTATAAACATTTTATGTTTATCAATAATATATAACAAAATTCTTACTTTTAAAAACATTTTATGTATATCAATCATATGTAACAAAATAATAACTTTTATAAACATTTTATGTTTATCAATTATATATAACAAACACTCAAACATACAACTATGATAAAAAAGCATACACGAGTGTTGTCCAGAAAAAACTTTAATTCAAAATTAGTTCCTTATGGTGCAAACCAACCAGTGTGAAAGTGATTTTAAATGCTGGAAGAAATTACTTCAATAGTTTGGATGTGATTTCTTTGTGAAAACCATTATAATAAATGGAATGGGAACTAACATTAGGTAAAATTTACACAAAACTAAGGGTTTTGAATATGAATTTAACAAAAAACTTTGGATATCATGGTGACAAATAGTTGTTAAATACAACTGCTGCATAACAATGCCTTCATACTTAACTTAAGTGTTATCAAAAAAAATTATTACACCATTGCAATAAGTTGTGTTCTTATGTTATGAAAAGAAGAAATGACATTCACAGCAACATGAACCAGCAGTCACCAAATACTACTAAGAAAGAGTAAAAAAAGGGGCATAACTGTGCTAAAAGGATATGAGGGTTACTTAACCTATTGAAAATGGTCCTGCTATTAATAGTGTCATTAGAGAAGACAGAGAAATCCAACTGTCTGCTTTTTACATGTTACATGTTACATTTTGTTCAATTAACCATGCTAAATTCGATTTTGTATTTTGTTTATTCTTTATATAGTACATCATGTAAAAGTTAAATATGGTATCTAACAGTTTGGACCAGATTTTTTCTCTCTCAAAGAAGCAAATATATTATTGTTGCTCTATCGATCGCGCTACCAGGTCTAGTACTTAATGAAGACAAACTGTCGAACACCACCTTTAATGTATGTATTTATAGACCAAACAGCAATACTATTTGCTATTAACTTCATAAGACTTGCCTAGCATGAGAAGAGTTAACAGGCTACAGACACTGGTTGTTTATTTGTGGTGTATCTTTATATTTTAAAATGTCACTCTTATAATTGATGTACAAATGAAGAGAAAATAGACTGCAAAACACTCCATATATTTTGTATGTAGGTGTAGTTAATCTTCCTTGTAGTTCCAGAATATGTCCTTTCTGAACAACCCTCGTAAGTAAAAGAACTTTGAGTCTGAGAAAAGTGAACTTTGAAATAAGCAGAACAGTAAACTAGTTGTTATAAGACCTTATTGGCAATGGTTACAAAAAGTTTTTTAGTACAAAAAAGCATTTTGCAGAAAAAGCTATGAGTGCATTAAAAGTTATTAAAAAGATTCATCAAATGAGTACATTCGGTAAAGACTGCCTCAACCGACCCCAAACAAAGAATTTTTTTTATAATAATTTTAATATAGGAAAACATAAGAAATCTTTTAGTATTAAATTTAAATTCATTTAATGGGTTAATTTATTACGATCAATTGAACTTTATGAATTTATGAAGTAACTGCATATATTATAAAAAAAATCCTTACTTGTAAAAAGGAAATGATCTAAAATAAAAAATAAAACAAGTTAGAAAAAAACATATGTACATTGTAACTGAATATTTAAAATCAAATTCGAAAATCTATATCAATGAATGAATCTTTCTCTAGCAATCTTAAATTTTAAACAATATTAGAACTAAGGTTTTTATGTGAACATTACTAAGGCTTGCACATAATATCAGGCAGCATTGTATCTACTGGTACTACAACAAGGAAGTGCACTATGAAACAGCCAGCAACAACAAGTGTTATTTCTGTCTGCACAGTCATCGACAAAATCCAAGTCTACCAAAATCTTTGTTGGTCCATTAAATTTTGTGATGACAGTCCACCAGAATCAGTCACATGATTTTCTAAATTCTGAATTTTTATGAAAACATAAACTATGCTAAACAACATAGTACAGCCTTATTGAACACAACCACTTGTAAAACCTGGGTAAGCTTACCGACCTTCTGTGTCAAAATGCAAAAATCATACTGGTCCAGTAAAATATGGTACAGTCCAGTAGATATTGCCAGCTTGGTGGACTGAAGGTCCAGTATTTTTAAATTTCTTTCATGAAAACTGTCTCTATTTTGGTAGACTGGATCTTCATTTTGGCTCAATTAAGCTTAAAGTTTAAGGGAATCAAACTTTAATTGAGCTACATCAACTTCAGTTTGGCTCATAAAAACCTTTGGATTGGCCAATTCAATCTTCAGTTGGGTCAATTCAAATTTTGGTTAGGAAGATTCAAACTAAAGCTTGGCTTGAAGCTCTTTTATTCAGTTTGTCCAATCCAACTAGCAATTAATCTTTTTCAAACTTCAGTTTCGCCAATTTCATAGTGGCCAATTCAACTGGCAAATTTAAATTTCAAAGTTTCCCTTAACCAAAATTCAGTTTGGTAAATTAAAACTTTATTTATGCCGATTCAAAATTTTGTTTGGCTAAATAAAAATGTTGTTTGGCTTTGTTAGACTTCTGTTTAAATGATTCAAATTTGTAAATATCAAAGTTTTATAAGCAGAATCTTACTTTAATTTGGCTTACAGAATGTGTAAAATTTCAACAAAACAAACCACATTCCAATAGAGAATGTTTTACTCAAACTTAAAATGCCTTTACTTAAATCCTGAGTTACAAGCTCTCTAACACAGAAGGTAATTTTAAGTAGCATCATTTTTTTCTAGTGGATTTAAATTCATGTGTACCTAGTCAAAAAATGACTAAGGGGCTATTGACCCTTTACTTGCTGGATACACTATTTGTTCCATTAAGAAAAAAACCTACATAACTCACCCTGACTGGACTGCCTTGCATTTGCCGGCATTTTTGCAGATACTGTGCAGCGACATTTCTATCATTTTAGCACCCGGCCGGTCTTTTATACATTTTGTACTGACACTAACGAGTCAGGCGCAATGCTAACCCCTCAGCCCAGAGCGTTAGGAGGGAAGCCACTACTACCAACTTTAAAGTTTCTGGTTTGACCTGGCCAAGGTCACCCTAATAGTGTTTCCCGCAAGTAAAGAGTACAAATGTAGCAAACTTAGAGCTAAATCATATTCCGACAGAACAAACTCAGGACTCTTATGAGGACAACCTGCACACTGATGCTGAGTAAGACAAAGAGAGAACTTACAGAGGAGGTGTGTATGTACTGGACACTGTTTCACCAAACTGCACCTTGGAGGGAGGGTAGTCAGGTACCTCGGCAGAATCTGATACCCCTCTCTTAAATAATGACTCAACCTTCAACATCTCTGGGGGAGCACTAGAATAAATATAATTGTCACATATAGCATTCAGTTGACATTTTTGTACAAAAAATTTTCAGTGCAATAACAAATAAACCCTGGAGTCATATCAATAATGAATCTTACTTAATTTTTCTTACTCAAACTAAAAAATTTCCTTAAATTATGATATTTTTTTGTAATCTTAGATTTATTGGTTTTATGAATGAAACTTTCTTATTTTGTTACATATAAGGAAATATTTTTAGATTTAAGGAAATTTCTTAGTTAAAGTAGAAAAAGGAAAAAAAAACTAAGGTTCTTTATTGATACAACTACATATGTTTCCTTTCCAAAGTGTTATAATGTTATAATGTTCATTCATAGAAAGGTATACCTGATAGATCAAAAGAACAAACAATTTTCCAAGATTGAAAGAACAAACAATTCTCCAAGATTCAAAGAACAAACATTTCTCAAAATGTCAATCAAAGCTCAAAAAAGGTGAAAAAAAGAAATAGCAAATTTAAAAGGAAATAATTATTGGTAGTTATTAAACAACACATAACCTTGCTATCTGATTATTGTCACTTGTGCTTGTGTACTCATTCATTAAGATTTTTATGAGATCAATATTGAAGTTTCTAAATTTCTAATGCTATTCAGGACATGATAATAAAACTACTACCTCTTGCTAGAAAACAGTTATGCAAATGTTTATCCACTTTCTGCCCTAAAGGTGTGCACATGGCATGAGCGTGCACTAAATCAAAGGCCTTAAAGTAATTGACTCACCTTTCTCTATGCTTCTCTGTATGACGACCTCCATATGACCTCGACCTTATGTGGGCAGGATGGGACCCAATGCCCAGCTTGTCTTTAATCACTGAGGCCTGAAAGGGAATAATCATCATCACCATCATTTTGATCACTATCATGCTGATCATCAGCAATATGTATTATCATCAGCACCTATAGCACCATCATAATTCATCATCAACAACATCATCACATTAATAATTACATGTCATCCTTTTCAAAATAATGTAAATTTTTCATCTAATAAAAACCCAGATGCATTATACAATTTTTTAAGTAAAAATTAAATAAGTATGAGTAAATTCTCACCCTATCACTTTGTTTCTTGATTCGACTGAGAACTTCTCTTCGGAAATTATGGAAGATAAGTCCCTTCAACTCTTCCAGTTTTCGAGATTCTACCTCGATAGTGGCCTGGCTTGCTCCCAATGCCCTGAGATGACAGAACAGTTCAATGTTTGATAAGGTCTAATATCTCGACAATAACCTCTTCATTTTCAAAAAAGATACTGGGTCCTCCTTATGAACACTGCATATGTAGTATACTTTAACATTGTCAAAAATGGAATAAAATGGTGCTCAACACTTTCATAATGCTGTTTAATAAAGCAGACTTATTTTTCATGAAATATCTACAGAAAAACAACAACTCTTTAAACACTCAAGGATAAGGCACACATTTAATTTTGTAAAATAATAAATGTTAACACAGCTCAGTTTGAACATAAGCACAGCTAGTTAAAGCATTATATACCTGAGGGTTAAGCCAAGCTAATTATTTATAAAAATAAAAACACACGAAAAGAACATATATTAAAAAATATTATGTTGATTTGTAGAAAAACATTATAGTAAACACTGCAATGTTATCTTAGTAACTTTATTTTTGGGCATAAAAATGCATCACTAACAATCTTCAATACTAAGAGAAGAATTCCAATAAAAAAACAAGGAGAAAGACCCATACGGAACAGCTAATGGGTGTATTGATCATGTGTGATATAGCAAAAAAGCACCCATTTTGGCAATTAATAATTAATAAAATGTTTTGGAATTGCTTTTATGTCTTTAATGTCATTTAGTCAGCAGCATTGCATCATTTTTAGAGAAATATCACATTTACATTATTATAATAAATGACAGTATTCTATTTTGTATAAAATAATTGTAACTCTGCCTTGGCTCCTGAGACAGGATAATGCACCTGTGGTATCAAGCCATGTTTTCAGGCATGCAGTATAAAGTGAGGCAATGCTATTTCTGCATTCACAGGACTGTCTCCAGATAAAAGAAATACTACTGGTAAGAAGATAAACCCAACAAACAATTGAGTAGCATGTTTTGACTAAATACTAATAAAACAAAAGATCAAAATTCAGGAAATTTGTAAATTTTTAGCAAGATAATAAACTTTGGCAGTGCTTATAATGGATTTTTATAATAGTCCTTAGTACCTCAATGCATGGGTTTGAATCTTGGTTGGGAAAAGTAATAAACTTTGGCAGTGCTTATAATGGACTTTTATAATAGTCCTTAGTACCTCAATGCATGGGTTTGAATCTTGGTTGGGAAAATACTTTTATGTGGGGAGGTCTTTCAGCTGAGGTGCGATGTGCTGGTGGTTCCGCCCAGACATATTCTAGGGTCTTTGTCTGCCATTAATTAGCTGGACGTTGCTTATATGACTATATTTGTGTCACTGCCAATTAACAACAACAAAACAAGAGTCCTTACTTGAGATCCTGGACCACCTTAGCTTGGTCATTCATCTCTCTCTCTAGGCGCCTTGCTCTCTGTTTGGGATCTAGAGTCACGTCAAACATGAACTTGGGAATATTCTCATTGGCAATGCTTGTTCGTCGCAGGTACATTTCGGGCTACAAGGAGAACATTTGAAACTAAATATTAACAAACATTATACTTTGAAAAATCTGTTTTCAAATTTCAAAATTACTTGTAACAGTTCTGAATTTTTTAATAATTTACAGTGGTTTAATTGTTTATTTTTCAATTTTTTTTTTTTATCTCAACTTAAAGATACAGCTAGTTACATGTGTCTCTGTGTATATGCATATGATAAATCAGACTTTAAAAAACACAATATGATATAAATGTGGACCCTGAAGCATTTAATTTTTTGTGGTCGCTTCTGATATCTTTTAACTATGGTAAAAAAAGGAATCTTTAAAAAACAACAACAGCATAAATGATTGTATACCTGTAAATCTGATACATCCTCTAAGGACACATCCAGTCTCTCTTCACTTTGATCAAGGAAATCTTCATCTGACTCTCCAGTCAGGGAGGTGAGAGTATCCGCAAGGGCAGATAACCTCTTCCCCAGATTTGTGTCCAGGTGAACATCTGTGCCTTGCATTTCCCAGCGGATGTTCAGTATCCACTTGGCATTGCTGTTCTGGTCTAAAAATGTCACGAGAACACTCAGTTGATTACCCAGTGGGATTTGAGAAATGTAGTTTACATTAATGCTTTGACAATGAAAATAATATCTTTAATAACAATCTGACTTTTTACAAAACTAAGCATTTAGATAGAAAATTTTAAAAAATGTCGAATGTTGATGGTTTAATCTGACAGAGTATTAAAAAACTCAATTAAAAAGACTAATAGTCCTTATGTAATGAACTTAGTTTTCTATACAAGTTACATATATTGCTAATTTGAAGTGAATCCATCTTTGAAATGAAGATATGCCATGGACAAGGTTGTCAACCTCATCTGCCAACATATATGTGCACAAGCCCATTGAAATTATTTCAATGCAAGTCATCAATGACTTTGTCTATAGAATTTGGAGATATAATCTATATAAATATTTAATTGGAACAAAAAATCACTCTCTTCTAGTTTTTTATTTTGTAATTAAATTTGCATAATTTAATCATTTTACATATTAGTATGATAATTATAAAATAATTTATTATAGACAATACCTTGACTAAATTGCAACCTAAAGGAATGAGATCAGAATGCTAAAATGACCAGTACCAGCGTAAGTCACTTTTCAAAAAAAAAATTAACAAGACAGCAACACATTAATGGTCATTATAACGACAACCACCTATTTTGAGTGGAAAAAAGACCCTCTAACAAATATCTGAGCAATTTGCACACTGTAGTTATGAAAGAAGCCTATAACAAACTACATGCAAGTTTCACCAGAAATAAGACTTGAACCTAATTGTTTGTTTGTTTCCCTTTTCATTAGGAACAGTTTTTTAGTTATTTGGAGTACATATTGTGCAGCCTTCAGTGTGAATAGCCTGCCGTGAACACCTGGCATGAAACCATAGTATCACAGTCACAGTATCCAGACACCAGTTTTGGAACTACTCTTAAATAAGCTTGAGTTTTAGCAAGGAAGCTACACCAAAACCATTTTAATGACTTTGGTATGTCGCAGTCTGGGATCGAACCTGGGTCCTCCCCCACCTGGAATGATGCTTTACTGATATGATGGGAAAAGCATCTAACATGTCTCACCTGTGGACTGTTTGTTGATGGTTCGAGAGCAAACCTCATACGTTCCTTCAGGTACCACACAGGCATTCATCACAGGGGCATCATCCTTACTGGGCTTCCAGTCATCCAGTGTGTGTTCAAAGTCACCCGCAATACGGAGGCAGAAACCTGGTAAGTCATAAAAAAGTTATCACACAATGCTGAAGATTTACTAAGAAAGCATAAATTAGCCAACGCCAGCCTGATGATATATTCATCTAATGTAAAATATATCATAAAAATAAATAAAATCAAAATCCAAACCTTCAAGATTAGGTAAAATGTAAGACTTCTCACAATGTGGTAATTTAATAAGGTATATATAATAAGGTAATCAGCTATCATCAATATAGGTAAACTAAATAGGTAAACTAAAAATTATCACAGAGTATATTACCTGTAAATTATCATCATGAGGGGGGGGGGGGGTAAATTATCATCATGAGGGGGGGCATGGGGGGCATGGGGGTATTACCTGTAAATTATCATAGGATATATTTCCTGTAAATTATCATGGGGGAATATTACCTGTAAAATATAATGGGGGTTTATTACCTGTAAATTATCCCAGGGTATATTACCTGTAAATTATCACAGGGTATATTTCCTGTAAATTATCACAGGATATATTACCTGTAAATTATCATTTGGTATATTACCTGTAAATTATCATGGGATATATTACCTGTAATTTATCATAGAGCATATAACCTGTAAATTATCATGGGGGTATATTTCCTGTAAATTATCATGGAATACATAACCTGTAAATTATCATGGGGTATATCATAGGCTATATTACCTGCAAATTATCATGGGGGTATATTACCTGTAAACTATCATGGGGGTATATTACCTGCAAATTATCATGGGGGTATATTACCTGTAAACTATCATGGGGGTGTATTACCTGTAAATTATCAGGAGGGGTATATTACCTGTAAACCTGCCTTTACTGACCAGGGAGCCAGAAGAACAGGCAGATATCTGGGTACTCTCTATAGTAAGTACAACAGCTGCACCCGGCTCATTGTCAATGAACCCGCTCGGAGCCTGTAACACAGGACACACATTTATAGCTACAAAACGCATATTTAAAGTTTATGATACATATCACATATACAACCATGGTAGACAATGCAAATCACAGACATGTGTAAGTGGTTTTCAAGAAACCGATAGCACACTCTCATATTTTTTTAAATACATAAGAGTGACCAAAATATGGTTCTTAGAGCGACGTCCAGCTATTTTTGTAAAGGATGACTGCACACAAATGTCTGGGTGAATCCATTAACGCACCATAGGACAGTTGGAAGAGCTTCCCACATCCAGTACGAAGCCCTGAACAGGACTCATACCCGGCTAAGCAGTCAGACAAGATGGCGAGAAGTTGGGCATTACCACAATCCCCCATAAGATTTATTTCATACATAATATACTATAATCTGATATTTTGACTTGGGGATTATTAATAAAAATAATGTATGGACAGAATCTAGTTATAGAACATTTTACAAAATCTCTTTGACAAATTATGTAAAAAAATCTTCATAAAGAAAAGCAATGTTTTTATTGTTTTTGAAATGTAACTTGCATTTACACAATTATAATCAGTTTGGCAACTTAAAACTTAAAATGGGGAAAAAAAACCTCTGCAAATATTTATAAATATTTCATTATTGAAATGCATATGAAAATGTATGCGATATGTGTCTTTATACTTACTAGCGAGTTGAAGGATGAGATGGGTAGACACAGGCCGATATCATCAACAGTCAGCTGCAGGAAGAGTGTACTGACCGTGTGGGAGGCATGTGGTGCTATTTGGGGTAGTCGGTCAATCACCATACGTGTGGCATACTGCACCTCCTTGTTTAGGGCCAGTCGTTGCTCCGTCCAGTACTCATACGCATTCTTGTAGTTCAGCCAGACCAACACAGCTAAATACACAAACGAGTATGTTTTTATAGTATAAATATATTTCTTGTCTTAAAGGTGCTTATTTGTAGATTTGGAAAGAATGGACATTTCGAGCAATTTTTCATGTCAAATACTGCAAGAGAAAATTTTCCATAGGGTAAGAAAATACAAACTGCTTCACATTTGTAGTCAAATGAACTCTCCAGAGCTGTCTGCTCAGGTAGCACAGTACAGAGCATTTGAATACTGAGCAGGGGTTGTGAGTTCAAACCCTGCCTTTAGTAAAATGTACTTTTGCAGCTCAGTATCACATTTCGCATATTACAAACCTTTGTCAAAGGCCATTGGTTGAGCCAGAATGATGGGGCGTGTCAAATTTATCAGCAGGGCTTCCTGGTCCGTAGATACGCCAGGGATCATCTCATCCTGTAGGAAGTAAAGAAAGATCAACCTTGAGTAGAGTTTGGAACATGGTCATTATGTTGCCTGCCTTAATAGGCCAAAATATCTCCAGAAAAAACACTGTTGTTTTTGTTATTTTTGTTACATGGCACTGACACAATTATGGCTATAATGGCGATGTCAATTAATGGTAGAACCACCAGCGCACCACACATCAGCTGACAGTTTTCACCCCAGCTGGGACTTGAACCCATGCAGTGCAAGGAAGAGGAGTCTGTGACTGAAACTGCTTGACCAGGGCTGCCCTCAGAGAGCATCTTGATGGCTCTAGCTCAAGTGTAGCAACCTACTGTGGAAAAAAATCGATGTTTGTTGATGGGCTTTATCATCATAAAAACATTTTTTTAGTTATCTAGAGGTTGTAGTCACTTATGGCAGATATAGTCCAACTTGCAATAGCACACCATAAACACCTAGTATGATACCACACCAAGTCACATTATCTGGACAAGTCAGAGATCTACCTTTATATTTGATTAAGGCTAGCAACACTACCATGTTTTTTATGCTTTTGATAGACGCGGTATGGTATGTTTGATATGTTTGAATCCAGGACCTTTTTTTACAGAATCAATCAATATTGTGCAATGTTATTGATAGGGGCTCGTCTGATGATGTACCCATCAAGAATGAAAGTTATCATAGATTGGGCAGTGGCTGATCACTATACTTACATCACTATGTTGACAAGGAGTTGGGTGCGAGTAGGAGCAAAATATTTTTTTGTGAACAGTTGTCTTTGTAAACAGTCGTCTTTGAACTATAATATTGTTAATTACCTGTAGAGCATTCCTGACAGAAATCTTTGTTTTGAAGAAAGCCATGATCTGGAATTCGGGGTCTGCCTCTTCGAACATTGGGTTCTAAAATTGACATCAAGTTGTATAAGCTGTCTACAAAGGTAACAAACATTAGAAATTTCCTATAACAAACATCATCGTAATCGGCCATTTAACATGCTGTGTTCACGTTTCAGGGTTGCACAATTCCTAACAGAATCCCTAAATTTGTCTCTGTCCAGAACTAGACTACGATTCAGGCAAAACTTCTTCTGTTTGTCTCTGATGATGGCTTTTTCTCTAAATCACCTTGACACAGATTACATGTATATTTGAATACATGTATTTCTTAGAATACTAGTTATAGAATATTCTATATGAGTGATTGGACTGATTAAATATACTTTAACACATGTATATTTTGGTCTTAGAATAATAATTAAAGAATATTCGATATGAGTGATGAGACAAATTAGATATACTTTAACACATGTACATGTTGGTCTTAGAATACTAATTAAAGAATATTCTATATGAGTGATTAGACTAATTAGATATACTTTAACACATGTACATGTTGGTCTTAGAATACTAATTAAAGAATATTCTATATGAGTGATTAGACTAATTAGATATACTTTAACACATGTACATGTTGGTCTCATAATACTAATTAAAGAATATTCGATATGAGTGATTAGCCAAACTAGATATACTTTAACACATGTACATGTTGGTCTCATAATACTAATTAAAGAATATTCTATATGAGTGATTAGCCAAATTAGATATACTTTAACACATGTACATGTTGGTCTTAGAATACTAATTAAAGAATATTCTATATGAGTGATTAGACTAATTAGATATACTTTAACACATGTACATGTTGGTCTTAGAATACTAATTAAAGAATATTCTATATGAGTGATTAGACTAATTAGATAGACTTTAACACATGTACATGTTGGTCTTAGAATACTAATTAAAGAATATTCTATATGAGTGATTAGCCAAACTAGATATACTTTAACACATGTACATGTTGGTCTTAGAATACTAATTAAAGAATATTCTATATGAGTGATTAGCCAAACTAGATATACTTTAACACATGTACATGTTGGTCTTATAATACTAATTAAAGAATATTCTATATGAGTGATTAGCCAAATTAGATATACTTTAACACATGTACATGTTGGTCTTAGAATAATGGTTTAAGAATTTTCTGAACAAGTTTAGACAACCTAGACACACTTAAATACATTTAAGTGTTGGTCTTACAAATAAGTACAAACAAGTAAAACCTACAATCTTACCTTTAGAAGCTGTCCTAGAGACAGACTAAGGTCCACCTGGGCTTTGATAAACACCTTCTGGTTGTCTTCAAACACTGAAACATCCAACATTGCCATTACAATAATAATCTATACTTGTAACACCATTATTGTTTCTCTATTGTTGTTTTTGAGCAATATACAAAACCATTAACCAAAAATTAACAAGGTCTATTTGCCTTATATAAGTCATTGCAAAAAAACATTGTTAATTCTGAGGTGACAAAATTTCTTGCTAGAACAATCAAAGCACTGTAGGTCAGGTGGAAGACATAGTCAAATTAATGATGTGGGTTAAGTTATTAAAATACAGTAGTATAGTAGCTAAAATGCTGCAAACAGATAAGAGGAATTGTTATGACAGCAGAAGTTTCTTGTTTTGTTCTTGAAATGGTAATTCAATAAAGAATAAAAGGTAGAAAAACATTGATATTGAAAAAACAACTGGAAACATTTCATTTAGATGTTCCAGTCTAATTGTAACAACTCACACAGATTCACACTATATAGATAAGGTAGTTTCATACATACTAAAAAACTATTTACAACTGACAAGTGATTTTATTATTAAAAATTATGATAAAACAATAGCCAACGCACATGTTGTTGTTGTCAAGTTGGTTTTTACTTTCAACTTAAAATTTATTCCTAGTAAACATTCAAAATAAAACAAATTTTAAATCAAAATTTATCAAAATGAATAATACCATATTACTTATTGTAGTTAACATTTAAAATAAAACAAATTTTAAATAAAAATTGATCAATTGAGTAAAACCATATTACTTAGATGATGTTAATAACAGCGTCATCAATGAATATGCCCATTTCACTAAAAATCAATAACCGTTTCCGGATTATGAAACTTTGCCGATTTTGTTGGAATAAAGTGATATTTATGTAAAAATTTATTGCATATTGTTTTTTTTCTCTAAAGAAACAAATTTAAATGTCTCTTATTATGTTAAATGTCATATTTTAGGTAAAAACAGAGTAAGTTTTCCTTTAAAATAGGACAATACAGTTGTCTATGGCCGATACTATCGGCAATAGTCTCTGCAGTCCGTTTAGTCTCTAAGGGTCAATTTTGGTCTGGGAAAAAATGGGAAAACTTTACTTAGCATGAATAAGATGCACCTTCCCACTTTTTTATCATTATAAAACCATGTCTTATCAATAAAACTTTACGGTATGTAGACAGCATGGTAATCTGCCCATTGGAAATGGGCTCTGATCTTTGATAAAGGATAAATATACCAGTTAGTAGTTTAAAGAGCAAAAGGTGTCTTTTGTCTGCATGAGTGTCTGTACTGTGCAGCGACATTTCTATCGTTATAGAACTGGTGCACATAGGAGGTGCCCAGGGACTGAACCCGGCTGGTCCATTATACTGACACCGATGAGTCAGGCGTAATGCTGTCCCCTTAGCGCCGAGCGTTAGGAGGGGAGCCACTACTACCAACTTTAAAGTCTTTGGTTTGACCCGGCCAGGGTTTGAACCCGGACCTCCAAATCCACTTGCTTGGTCTACCACTTGCGCTACTGTGGCCGGTCCAGACACAAATTAACATCTTTTCAACAGTGAGAGTGTCTTTTATTAATCAATCAATTACTTCAGGCTGATCAAGTGATATGTTAATATATGTGTATTTTATATGCAGCTTGTTGGCATCTTTAAAATTCATATGCAGACTAGCCAAGTGACATTGTGTTTACATCTGTTTTTCATCTGCAAGTCGTGCTATCTGCTGTTAAAATTTACCATAAGGTAATCAATCAACATAATAAAGTATCTTTCTTTTTAACATTTCTGTGCACACATTTGCAGACTAATCAGTTTATATGTTAAGGCAAGTCATTATGAGTATCCGTGGTTTAGTGGTTAAGACGCTGGACTCTGGAACAGAGGGTCCTGGGTTCGAACCCCGAAACTGACCCCGTGAGGTTAGTCCTTAGGCAAACTATTTACTGCAGATTACTCCAGGTACTCTGTACCCAGGAAGCTGACAGTCGAGAAAGATTAATATAAGTTGGAAGAACTTGTTTCCTTATTGACTTAAATGAATAGGTTTAAACAAGTCAATATTTCAGGCCAATCAAGTGACAATACATGTAAGCTCCTACCTATATTGGTGGGCACCTCAGCAGCCATGTGCACTCTGTTGGACACTTCAAGATCTATGGCCTCAGTCTCCAATCGAACAGCACTGGAAGTGGGAGTGGTGGCTGTGATCTGGATCCCCTGGTCATAGAGATGATTAAAGGGGCAATGGTTAAAAGTGATAAGAATTAATTACAGTTTATGTGTTGTTATGTACAATAGTACACCAGCGTTTAAGGTTACGCTAGTCAGGTTAAGGGTTGTTTACCGTTGTGGTTTTGATGACGTAGCATTCGCGTATCTACTAGAAGAAAAGGATCATGCTAGAAAGTTCAATTGTTTATTTTTAACTGGTCTATTTTTAAATAGCCTTCGAAAATGTTCTGGGTACGTGAATGTTCTGGAAATTCTTTTGGGTATATATAAGGGCGTGTTTGCCGATAAAAAATTTAAGTTTGGAAGTTTGAATAAAAGTTTACTTTAGAGATTGGACATATAATTTGGAAATACTTGCAGCTTCTATCTTAAATCTTTCTGTGTTGGAACTTACGTGGACTTACTATATTCTACAGTGACATAAATATTAAAGTGTTGAATTTGGATTATATAATCAACATTCCTGTGTTGTTCTACCTTTGGATTATTGGTTTATTTCAACTGTGCTTATCTACGAGAACATTCTACCGAAAACTCTTCAGGATTATTCGACGCTGGATTATTTGTTGCATTGTTAAAGGGACACCTCCTAAAGGGACAAACTGTAAGGTCTGTTACACCATTTCATCGTTTAGTAAAAGTGCCACTTTATAAATAAACTTATATAGCGCGACGGGTCGTAACAGTGTAAGCTCTATACACAAGAAAAGTACTTACAGATGGATGGATGTATGAATTTATTCACGATGCCCACCACACCATAAGATGACCTTTCAGGCATATAAAACTGATTGTTTTTACTTCTTATTTCATTAAACATCAACATATGTGATCACAGATTGCATCTAATCACATTTAAAGTAAATTATTTGGATCATACAAAAAATCTAAACAATTAATTACAATAAGGTCTCTGATACAAGAGATTATAACTGGGTCATGACCTAGGTGAAATCTATGATGTTTTTTTCAATCATGTATCAAAAATAAGAATAAAAAAACATATGAATCTTAGTTATTTTTCTTAATTGAGAAATATTCTTAAATCTTGAAAAATATAAAGAAAATATGTCTTCGAGTCATTGGTTTTATAAACGAAACTTCAGGAATGTTCTTATATCTAAGAAAAATATTAGATTTAATGTAATTTCTTAGTTTAAGTCAAAATAAATAAAGATTCTTTATGAATAATACCCAAGAAGTTTAACTGATTAAATATTTATTTCAAATGATTAAGTTTAAGTGAGACATTTGTTATATGCATTGCAAAAAAGATTTTTACTCAACAAAAAGACAATCTCAAGCAAGGAACATCTGTATTTTGCCATATTGATCAAAGTGTCAATCAATACTAACAAGGTCCAGAGGTAGCTTTTTGTAATCACAAAGGTGCAAATACATGCTGACATGCATCTGTATTAGAAAAACTTTGACCTTTTTAAGTAAGTTATTGCTTCAATAGACTGTGATAGTCAACAGATTGAGCCTTATGATTTATTGCATCGCAATTCGAATGCTAATAACGTTACCATGAGAATGATTTTTCTTTATGTGAACAGCAATTGTATTTATACTAGCACAAACCTTTGTTAAATTGTGATTAAAATATTGCTATTCTGTCATATATAAAAATTGCACCAGCAAATGATTAAACCTGCTGACACATTTCAGATGGAAGATGCCTTAATACAATTTAATCTGACTAAGACTTATTCCCATCCATTGTAAGCTGACAACCATTATTGCTCAGTCAATGGTTTCTATAATTGGTCCCATCAACAATGCATAGACATGTAGTACTGGTACTTCCAAGTATACTAGTGCTTACCTTCAGGCGGAAATGGAAGGAGTAGAGGATTTGGTTGGCTGTGGAAGCCTTGATGGTGGGATCCGATTGATCCGACCAGAGTGGCACTGGGCGGTCTGAGCCCGATACTTTCTGGAGTAGTTCGTTCACTTCCTGATATAGACACACATACACATGGTTCATTAATTTTTTTTTTTGAATGGTAATAAAATAAGAACAAGGCCTTACATATATTGCGGTCCTACGACTTTATATTCTGGATAAAATAAGTATTAGGGTATAAACTAATTGGTGTAATGCTTGAAAAAAATGTCTGGATAGAACCACAGGTGCACAGCAAATCAGATGTAAGACTTTCCCACATTAAGTCCTTCGCCCCAAATGGGACTCACCCCACACAAGGAGAGGCTAAGCAATCAGAGAAAATACAAGTCAGCCAATATACCACTACACTACAGGTGCCCCTGGTGGAAGTTTACATGTAAATTAGACATGATTATGGAAAATTCTATTCCAAAATTTATTTCAGTTATAAAAAAGTATACGGTATTACACCTAACGAAACATGTAACAGTAACACCTCAAGTGATCTTACCTTCATGAAGACTTTCTGAACAAAGACAAGATGATTAAGGAGATCTGTTGTGAGACTGTGTTCAAACATGCCCACCTCTGCGACAGCATTCAGGTAGTTGCCCTCCTGGAAACCACAGGTGTTAAATTTTGTGTTACTATGTTAGAGGTGTTAAAGCCATCAAATATATTTTTAACGCTATTTTATATATATTCTTTTTTGCTGTGTAAGATACTATACAGTTTTGATAAAATATTTATAATATAAATAATAATCTGAGAAAATGTGTTTTCTTGAAATATCCTGTTTATGGCATCATAATGTTATTTTCTACAGCTCTGACACCTTCATATCCATAGTAGTTTCTGGAAATGTCCATACAGGTATGACAGTTACTGAATGTGACAGGTAAAAACAATAACAATGGCCATATAAAATGTTAACAGTGTGATTTAAACACTTTGTTCCTATGAAAACTTAAAAGTTTATGGAAGCAGCATTTAGACCCATTCAGAAAAAGCCTTTATGTGAGGTCACCATAGTCTGCAACCAGAGTCATGTATAATGAACAACCAAAAAAGGATGAACCTGGTTAATCGCAATACACCTTTTCAGAGCATTTACCTTCAGCATGAGACCTTCTGTTAAGTCTTCTGTTACGGAAGCGTTTGCACTGTAATGCCTGTAGTCAGCATACACATGTATTGGAGGCAGGTCAATACTGGCTGATGAAGGAATTGATGTGTCCATGGTCTGTACCTAAAAGACAACACATATAATAGTTTCAGAATATAAACAAGGCGGGAAGGGGCACAGTATGAGAGAGACATTAATAGTCTCCCCTGAAAAATCCCTAAATGCAAGTAGGTCCTTTCATTTGTTTTTATGCTAGTGCTCTCTGGAGTGTATGTTGACTTTTCAACCTTTCTTGTGATACCCAGGTTAACCATCAACAACAAACACTTCCACATTCATTTTTAAATAACATATCTCTATAAGTATTTAAATTGAATTTTAAGCTTATATTTATTCAAAAGTAAGAAATTTCACTGTTTGTAATTGCAATATCTACAAACTAACAGACGAAAAAGTCCAAGAATTCCAACTAAAGGGACCTACCTACTGTTTGAAATACCTCGGATATGAACTAACAAGGGAGATGATTTCCATTTAACCAATGTATCCCATTCTTCATACCATTTCCTTCCTCTTCTGAAGGGATCCAGGATTGCGTTTTTAGAATCAATGACTTGCAACTGCTTGGCCTCTGACCATGAGTTCCAGGTCCCAGTCTGGGCGAGAACTTTCATATTCACCCCCCACCCCCCTTACATTTACTGTTAAGATAGTAAATCAAACTGTTTAAGTATGCCAAATTGATTGTGTATATATACAAATAAAAATAAGAAATATAACAAGTTATGTGCTTATAAAAATATACATTATAATTATTTTAAATTACATGTTGCAGCATTTATTACATGAGATATAAGGAGAAATTGTTAACATTATCAACCTTTACAAAAACAACAACAAAAACAAATATAAGAAAAAAACTATTTTGAAAAGAAAACTTAAATGGACTTGTCTTACTTTCATCTTAGCTTAAATTTTATAACATTCATAAATGGTGATAACAAATCTACAATCAGCCAGTGAAAAATCACAAATCTGCAAGTAACAAAAAACTCATTTTTTTAAGCAAGTTTAAAGCTAAGTGCTAGGCACAGTTATATTCTGTGAAAAATACACAATAATTATGTTGAACTATCATTAAAGTGTGATGCCTGTAGCCAGTGTGAAACTGATGTGTGATTCCAGTGTGAAACAAAGAACGGTGTGCATGATTGATTGTCGGTGTTGAATAAAAATTGATTAATGCAAGTTAGATCAATGATTGTGTAAAAAAAGCACATTGTACTATGTAAATTGTATAAAATTCAGTTTATACACTTTTACAACTGTCTCTAGAAAATTCTAGAAAGAAAAAAGCACAATTTATTTATATTTATTTTTGAATTTTGAATGGGTAAAACAGAGCATATAAGTTTATATAAAGAATACATTTATAGATGTTTATTTTATTTCAAATCCAGACAAGTAAAACGGACAAGAGAACATAAGTTTATATAAGATTATAGAAAAGGTCATAGTTTTGCAGGTCATATAAAATACATATGAAAACTTATATTAGAGGTATCTGTGAATTTTTATAATGACATTTAATTTTTATATTTTCAGAAATAGAGTAAAACTTAATATACACAATTAAAACCCCATCTTAACTCTTAGCCTGCTATTCACATATTATAAAGGCTTAGGCAAAAAGTGTAGATTCCAGATCAGTCATATCCCTGCTGGGCGCTGTTTGATCAGGATCTATACTACTTGCTGCTCAGTCTCTGTTTATAAGTATATCAATCCTGACATGCAACATATATAGTATTGAAGCAAAAAAACAATGGAATTCAGAATGGATTTTTAACAAAATGTAAGCTAAGGGCTTAGTACGCCTGCAATATTTTCTTTGTTGGGTTTATCATTCAAGGAAATCTTTTCTTTTTTGAAGACAGTGTTCACTTGAAGCAGACGCAGCAATGCCTTCACATGTTACCACACACTGTAAAATTATCCCTACACGGTGCTTACCAGAAGGATATTATCTGAACTCTGTTTACTTAAGCATGGGACCTAATTAATGACACAATATGGTCATACTTAGAATTAGGAGTGCAATATTATTTCAGGATAAAAATAATATCTCGTGTGATAAGTCTATATATATATGTGTTCTTAAAGCTTCAATGTAAAGAGCAAAAAATGTTGTATTGTATAAAAGAACATCTTTTTTTATCTCCTCAGTTTGAGTTGACATTCGATTTCATATTTGAGCCAACTGACAAAAAAAAAAAGCTGCAGATTATGAGCCACACCACATAAACGCGTGAAAGATAATGTATAATGCACGTGAAGTTTTGTGAATGTTTTAACATCCAGCTAAAATTCTACAGTATCGTAAATGTTTAAAAAACTATCACTAGCATTTTTATCATCAGAAATTCAGTCTGATCATGAGTATTAATTAAATATAAAATAGGCATACATTTATTAAATAACAATTAACAAAACTTCCATTAAAAAAAAAGCCACGAATTCCAAAATTTATCAAATTTATGACCGTTAGAAAAAAAAAAAATCTTATAATAGCCATAAAACAAAGGCACAGAAAATGCACATTTAGCTTTAAGAATTAAAATAGTAGAACAGAAATATGTTAATAAGTGCAAAAAAAAAAAATGTTGAACATGGAGAAAATAGTTCCTTCCTCAATACCAGCAGTGCAGACTTGTATGTATAGTCAAATCATGATCTGAACTGCTGGTGAGGATTTCATGTTTTGCAATCAGTGTAGCCAAAGATCATTTTATGGTAACGTGTAGAATTTAAAGTATAAATATGCATGTTTACTAAGAAATTACACACCTGCTTACTCCTTTATGTCCGGTCCAAATCATATAGTAATGTAAGAAAGTTTGTTGGGTTTTTGTTTTTCAACACAACAGTAAATTAAGAAAGCTGATCTCGAACTACACAGTTTCCACACATGAACAGACCTATTTCTAAAGAAGGTACACATTTTTATGAGTGCCCTTGTTTTAGTAAGATGTGTTATACCTCTTCCAATATCAACTGTCAAAACAATCAAACAATTTCAGTAGAAAAATAATGTTTTATAATATGAAAGGGTTTAATGTGAATCTTAAATAAGATATTCAGGTAGTTAAGTTTCACACAATCATGTTAAACTGACACAACATTAAAATATTTCAAAACTCGTTATTTATTTCAATGCTAAATGTAAATATACCATAAAGTCCTAAATATAAGACATGTTTTTCTGCCCCAAATTATGAGAAAAAAGTGGCGGGTGCGTCTTATCCATGCGAAGTAGTTTTCCCCCTTTTTTACCACCAACCAAAATTGACCCTTAGACTAAACCAACTGCCAAGACTATCGCCGATATTATTGGCCATTGACATACTTTTTTAAGGGAAAATTCAAATTGTTTTTAACTAAAATTTGATATTTAACGTAAAAAGGGACATTTAAATTTGCTACTTTAGAAAAAACAAAACAATATGTAATAAATTTTACATTTGTTTAAATGGGTAACCAGTACAAATTTAAGTTTTATTTTCTAACAACAAAGTGAAAAGATAATTAGACACTGATAAGAAATAATCAGAAAGCCAAAAGTGGAGCGGGCTGATCTGAATCAACACTGTTAGTCTTATCCCAGTCTATTTGAACCTAGCTGGATAAATGCTGAAGAAAGTGTATAAATAACTCTTTTGTTTTTAAATTTTCGCCCAAGGTGCTTTTACAAAAATTAAAAACAATTAGCATATTATATATTAATAATATTATAATTAAACACTTGCAATAATTATGATAAACACTTTAAACACAATTTTTTTCCCCTATTATCTTCCTTTCTTTCAGAAAATATTTAAAAATGAGATTTACAAACAAAATCAGTAATTTATCTGCAGGGCTCTCCCTGCCATGCGCCAAATGCGCCATTGGCGCAAAAACAAAAAAAAGTGGCTTATTTTTTTCAAAATTGGCGCATCCTTATGGCGTACAATTTTTTCGGCATTATTTTTTGTGAATTGCTAAGCGGCCAAGACTGGTAACCATTTCTACGCGTACTGTGATTCGCTAGCAAGGAGAAGCTCGATAGCCAGTCAAGCTTGCACGGCGGCCTTCACCTTGAGGGCATTGTTGTATTGACATGTTGTGTACATAACTGCCGAATAAACATCGCCTCAGGGCAGGATTAGTGTAATTTGCGAGACGATAATGAAGCAGCCAGCCGAATACTTGTTGCGATTATTAATTGGACAGTACTGGATTGTCGATTAATAACAAGTAATCATACAATTAGATACATAAAGGCGACATAGACATACTTAATGTATATAAAATATACAAATGTTTATGTAAATAAAACGTAGAAAAGAAAGTTCACGTTGTTGTTTTTTCATTCTCAATTCAATAACACTACAAAAAGTATATTAAAATAAAAAGAATTGCGTGTAAACAAACATACATATTTATACTACAAAAATAACATTAAAATTGACGCGTAAATTTGGCTCATAAAAATGGCTCATGAAATAAAAAAGTGGCTCATAATTTTCAAATTTGGCTCATTGGTTTGGCTGGGACCAAAAAGACCCCAGGGGGAGCCCTGATCTGTGTTTATAGTTTTGCCCATACATGGAGCTTTTACAATGACAACCAACTATCACATGTCAGGCTCAACAGTCATATTAATCTTGTCTAATCGATTGAAAAGCATCTTTGACTTAATTTAAAATCATTCAGGTTCTGGGATACAGTCTTGTAATTTTTTATCTTGAATTAGATAAAATTCTCAACCTCTTGAATGGTTGATCTGACTTGAGCTGTTTAATATGAACCAATCCATGAAGGTCAGGATTTTGAAAAGTTACAGCTTGAGTTTGTGGTTATTTTCAAACTCTTTTTATATTCGTATCAGAATACTTCTTGAAAAAGGTCGGGAAACTTGATCTCAAACATAACCACTGGCTTCAAGAGCTCCAAACTTTGAACTCAATCCTATGAAGGTTCTAGAAAGTCTGATAGGATCATTTGGAATGACATATAAATTTTTAGAAAAATAGTTCTTACAAGTTGTCTGTGAGTTTATCCTTCTAATGCATCTGAGTTTTACAACTTTGCTCATGAGCAAGACTATTTCCTTTTCATGTATTCCTTACACAATGAATAGAATACACCACTTCAGTCTTCACGAAAGAAATCTAAAAACACTGGACTTTCAGTCCACCAAAGCTGGCAGTAACTACTGGACCGTACCAAATATGACTTGACCAGCATGATTTTGGCATTTTGACAACAAAGGCTGGTCACCGAGGTGTTACGTGTGATTGAGTTCGGTATAAGGTTTAATATATATATTTTCATAATAATCCAAAATTTTGAAAATGATGTGGCTTCAACTTCCGGTGGACCATCGGTCCATTTAACTTATAAAATTTAATAGAGATTTTGGTGGACTCAGGCCATGGCCCACTGGGTTTTGTTGAAGACTGCCATTTGTGCTCATTGAATACATAAATATTTATTTTTTTACCCAAATTTGTATCCTTTTATCCAACTCCCTTAACATCTTCAGCATTCAATCAACACTCATGTCATTTCCTCAATATTTTATATAAAATATTAAATAAATAAGTCCCTAATGTTGCTTGATTAAATGAGTGGCATGTAATTAATACACCTATTTAAAAATACTCTACATTATTATAAAACAAAATGAATTTAAACCAATTGGATTATGTGTGACTGGCCTTAATCTCATGCTAGATTTACATACTTCAATCCAATATGAAGGTTACCTTAGATTTGAAGCTTAGTGTGTGGTGAGGTAGATCCAGGGTGAACCTTGCTTTTTTCATAGTGGTGCCGCTGATTGTGATCTGGCCAGTCTGGAACACGGTGGGAAATACAGGTACACTGTATGCTTAAGATGTCTTCAAAATGCTTATAAGATTTATGGTAAAACATAACCAATTTATACAAGTTTGCTTTCAAAACAGACCAAGATATCTCTAAAAGATAAATACTATAAAACTGGTATAACTGCATGATTAATGTTTGCACAATTTACAACAACACATGCCAGAAATGAATGGGTTCATAAAATCCTAATGACATGGCAGCAAATAGTGCAGATCCTGAAGTTACCACCCGTTGGAAAATCTGGATCTAAATTATATGCCTAGTTATGACCAATCAGTGCCTAGCAGACAAAAAAGAGCAACAAACCAGGTTAGGAAACATTTACTAATTTAGTAGATAAAAGTCTCACCTTATGTTGGGCACGGAGGGAGGGCAGCAGGGATGCCCCAATGGTGATGCCCTGTAAAACAGCCTTCAAGTGGATATGTAACATCATCCCCTGACTCGGCTCTGTCGTTCTAGACTGCATCGATGGCAATGTGGAAGATTTGATGGGCTCTTTCTCAGAACCTCTCGAGTCCAGAGTGCCAAATTCCATTTCAGCGGCCCTTATAGTGAAGAGAACAATTAGCAAGAGATTTGCTTTTGTTTCAGTATATTTAGCGCCACCTGCACAGTTATGGTTATTATGACCATGCTTGGCTTTTGTTATGTTTGTGGAACCCTTAAAAGTATCAGAGTTGTAGTTGTACACTTTAAATATTGCAAGTCATCTATGAATAGTTGATTTTTTTTTATGGGATGTTAAATCTGGCAACAACATTAAAAAAAAAAGAAAAAAAAGGAGATAGACAAGATACCATAAAATGTATTATAGATTTGAATAAAAGGATTTTCTTATCATACAAATTGTGAATTTCAAGTTTAATTCTATTGCTAAATGGCTTAACAGTAGTTAAAATTAAACTCCAGGAACTTTTGCATACATGGGCATGGATCTAACGACATTAATTGGATATAATTATTAAAACTTGTTTTGAAAAGCAGCTGTTTATCCTACAGAATGATTTAAATTAAGTCTGTGAAAAGCTGTTACTTTTTTTGGATTCTATGATTTGATTTCAATCAGCATCTTAAATCTTTGTTCCTTTAATTTGTGTAAGTTCCAAGTTTTGCTTAAAGTCCATTCCAATGAAGCTAATATAAGTTTTTTTGTTTTGTAAATGTCTCGGAAGAACATCTGGCACATCGTAGGTCAGCTAAAATACCTTTTCACATTAAGTTTTTTGCCCAGAAAGTGACTTAAACCCACTCAGAGAGAGGTTTAGCAGTCAGAACAGTTGGTGACCCTACTACTACGCTAGAGCTGCCCCCTTGACAAAAGTAATTTCTCATTATCTTATGTAAAATTTACCGTGTCCTGGGTCTCCTAAACTCTTGCAGTGTGGTTGAGAGTTGAGTTGTCCCCCTTGTCAGCATCCCATGAAGCACTGCTGGGTGCTGGGGGATATCCACCTCGATCTCCCCAATAGATACCAGTGCAGAGTTATGTCCCTTGCCTCGACGCTTTACTGTCGTGTGTAATGCCTGCGACCTGTCGATCTTCACGGTCACAACAGTCCTGTTGATATGTCAACATACACTTTTGAAGAAATATGTAACTTACAAAATCACATTGTAATTTTTTATTAATTATTTTTTTATCAAAAAAAAGGAATATCAACAATTTCAAATAAATAAGAATATCATTTGACAACTCCACAGACACACTTTTCCATAATGTTTTTATGAAAATAAAAAAAAAATTGAAGTAAACATAGATTTGGTTTTGAAGATGTTCAAAAATAAAGAAAACTACACAAAAATCATAAGCAGGCCTAAAAGAACGAATAAAACATACTGAAGACTTGGGCCCTCAAGAAGCACGATGTTAGTCTGGCCCACATGTGCGGTAACCGACGACTCGGAAGATTTCCGCTGCAGGAAACCTTTCACTTTCTCCTTGATAGTGCCACTGGCATGTACGTTCCTTAGCTCACCCTCCAACTTCAGTCCGCTCAACACAGCCAGGATCTTCACCTTCTCGATCTTAGCAATACCAAAAACAACTAGTGGCACGCTGTCTCCAATGTAGATACCTTGGGTGACATAAACATGTTGTTGATTAATTAATTAATTGTTAATTAATTGTTTAGTTTTTAATTAATTTGAGTTATTTATTCTATAAAATCTTCAGATTATATTATCAGGTTAAACCGTCATATGTGATATTATCCTGTTTCCACATCAGCACATAAACCTTTTAATCTGAAAGTACTTCAGCCTGCATTTAGCCCCCCAAATTATTCTCAGAGTATGAAATATTTGAGGAGTTTCCAACATTTTGGGGAAAGGTTGCAAGGCCCTTTTAACTTTTGCTTTATTTTAATGCTATAAGGAAAAAATGTAGATACTAATTTACTGTAGAAGAGGAGTGTTAAAAAAATGTGTGGACTGGTTTAACAGCTTTCACATTATTGTATTATTGTTCATAAAACCTATTCTACATGAAAAGATAGACTTTCCTTTACAGTCTTTCAAAAGATCATTTACTCTTGGACTTGACCTCAGTGTGAGCTATTAAACAGGAAAAGTATGGCATTGTTGGGACAGGAATGGGATTTGCTGGCATTTTTGCCAATATTGTGCAGTGACATTTCTGTCATTATAGCATAGGGGCACTTATGAGGTGTCCAAGGACTGAACCTGGCCAGTCCATTATACTGACACCAGCGAGTCAGGCGTAATGCTTTCCCCTTAGCCCGAGCATTAGGAGGGAAGCAACTACTACCAACTTTAAGTCTTTGGACTGACCCAACAGGGGTTTGAACTTGCCACTTCTCAATCCACAAGCTGATGCTCTACCATGACATTATTGGTATTTGTTATATCAATATTTGCATCATCAT
Source organism: Sinonovacula constricta (assembly GCA_007844125.1). Classification (NCBI taxonomy): domain Eukaryota; kingdom Metazoa; phylum Mollusca; class Bivalvia; order Cardiida; family Solecurtidae; genus Sinonovacula; species Sinonovacula constricta. The sequence goes on along the minus strand of CM017558.1, from coordinate 7,170,190 downwards.
ATTTCTATAAACTTTCTGAACTTGCACTCAAACAGTAATCAAGCTCAGAACTTACATACCCTTTAAGTCCATTTGAATAAATTGTGTGCTATGAGAGCTGTGCTTTCTGTTCTTGAAAACAAGCACAAAAAGTAAGACAATATAGACATAACCCTTAATCTCAAGCCAAAATTACAAACAAATCTTGTGTATGCATGACATCAAACCTGTAATGATGATAATGATATCTATTTTAATTTAATGGGTGTTAGTTTTCATAAACTATCTACATGTACACTTATCATGTTTATGAATATAAATATCAATTTTGTGTATTTCCAGATGACATGCAGCGCATCTGTGGTTCTTCCTAGAACTTTGTCTGGACTGTGATGCACTTCAAAAGCACAGTAAAACAAAACAAGAACACCAGTCTTTGTAAGTCCTGTATTGGTAAAGGCAGGATTGCATTCTTGCTTGTTCATGTACAGGTTTTTTGACATGTGTTCAAAGTATCTTGACATGTGTTAAAGGTATATTGACATTTGTTCAGGTTTCTTGGCATGTGTTCAAGGGATACTGACATGTGTTCAAAGTATCTTGACATGTGTTCAAGGTATATTGACATTTGTTCAGGTTTCTTGGCATGTGTTCAAGGGATACTGACATGTGTTCAGGTATCTTGACAAGTGTTCAAGGTGTAGGGACATGTGTTCAGGTATCTTGACATGTGTTCAAGGTATCCCAAGATGTGTTTAGGTATCTTGACATGTGTTCAAGGTATAATGACATGTGTTCAGGTATCTTGACATGTGTTCAGGTACTTTGACATGTGTTAATAGTACCATTACGCTCACTGGAACAAATACTTGTAAGTTCAGAAGGTACAATCACTGCACAAATACTGTTTTTGTTGATGTAAACTCAATTTACTGATATGGTCATAACATTAACCAAGTATTGAAAGTTAAAAACCTCTGTTTTGTAAAAGATTGAGGATCTTTCATGTGGGTAGGTCTTCCAGCTTACCTGCCATGAGCTGGCAGTTCTAACCAGACATGTGTCTGGGGTTTTTCTCCAACTAAACTGCTCAATGTCGCTATAATGATCATAATTGTGTTACTGAGATGTATTTTTTTTTAAAAAGGAAGAAAAAAGTAAAAAAAGTAAATCCCAATATTCTGACAGCAGACTACAGTCAGATCAGAGCAAAGCCTAGGCTATGATCAGATAGCATAGTTACAGCTACAACACGTTTGTCTCATGAAGTGATCCTATCTAAGGCATAGATATTTGCTAACAGCTACATGCAAAGAAAAACAGACATACCGCTAGATATTAAGCAGCAAATAGTGCAGATCTAGATCAACAGGTTAAAGAGTTTACATACTGCAATGAGCAGCATGTATGGATCATTTCACGATTTGTACCTAACTCCTCCCTTTATTGTTATTTTGAAAGTTTGTTTCTTTATTGGGTTTATCGTCACATTAACAGTATTTCAGTTATCATGACTGATTGGCCCAGTGTCAGGATAATGCATCTGGGAGTGGTATCATGCCAGGTGTTCATAGCATGCTTTACGCAGTATATCTGCTTCAAGTGGACACCATCTTCAGATAACTGAAATGCTGTTGGTGGGACGATAAACCCAATAAACAAAACAGTTTTCTGTGCCATAGACTTGTTTAAACTGTTTTGTACCAATAACATTCTTTATTTTAAGATATGATGGCTTTATGCAACTTAAAAGAACCTATTTAGCAAAGCAACTTACTTTGTTTGAATCTTGTTCTACTGAAGGTAGACCGGGCTAACGGTGTGTTCTCATAGCAACCACCTCCTGAGTTACCTAGGAAATGAAATGTAAACAAAGCAAACAATGATTCAGCCATAAAAACCAAAAGCAAGTAAAATATGTGCCAACTATTAACTATCCCTAACCCTAACAAAGATGTATAATGTCTAAAAAATAGCACATAAACATAAATTGTGATAGAAATTAGCTAGAAAAAGCACAAAAAACGTAGAATACATGAGAATTAAAGTAAATGTGTATATCTCCCGTGTCTTTCATCTTTTTTCTTTACAATTTTGCATATGCATATCTGCATTTGCCCATAATGTAGTCCCTTAAGAAGAAGAACGAGTTATAATTATGTTTGTTCATTTATGTAACCTTAGCAACCTAGAGAACATGTAGCGACGCAGTCCACAATATGATATAAATTAAAATGGTTTCAAGAAATGTAAACTTCGTTAGCGTCACACAACCTGGCGCAAGAAGGGCGCAAAAACGCCAGGCGATAACATGACGTCATTATGACAGTTGATGAAAATTTCAAAACATTGATGCCGTCGTAACGGAAACCATAGCAGTTTCTTTACAGTCTGTGACATTTCATGCTGAAAAGTTATGACGTCGACAGGTGATGTTGAATTAAAAGGTGTTTTGAAATTCTGTGTTGCTCTTAATAAATCACCAATTGATACGGTGAAAATGATTAAATCAACAGGAAAATATGAAAAATGCAGTCAAGCATATGTGAACAAGTGGCATTCATGTTTCAAAATAGGAAGAGAGTCTATCCAGGATGATCCTAGGAGCATCCGTCCATCCGTCGTAGTTTGTTCCATTAAAGATCTAGTCAAATCTTTAGTTATAATGGACAGAAGAAAAACTGTATGGCTTTAGCGAGAAGCTCGCCATTTCATCTTCTACAGTTCATGGAGTGTCAACAAATGAACTTGGAATGTCTAAAGTAAGTGCACGGTCGCTGCCGTATCAACTGCAAGAGGAGGAGAAGCAACATCGTGTCTGATGCTCCCACATGTTTCTGGCCCGCTACGACGCAGAAGTTGATGGATTTTTAGACAGAATCATCACTACTGACGAGACGTGGTTACACCATTTTGACCCTGAGGCGAAAGCTATGTCGTCTGTATGGAAGACACCACATACGCCAACCCCGAAGAAGGCTCGGGTCCATAAAAGCACTGGCAAGCACATGTTCATCTTCTTTATGGACTGCCATGGAATGATTCTCCAGCACAGAGTTCCAGATGGTCAGACTGTCACTGCAGCATACTATTCTAAGGTAAGATTTATTTCATTTACCTATCCAATTTTAATATAATATCATTACCATCATTAACAGAAAAGGCAGAATGTGTGTAAGAAATAAAGCTAATTGTGAATTCTGAATTGATTGCTTCAGGTACTGAGAAGTGATCTTGTACGTGCGATTCGAAAGAAGCGGCCACAATTGGATCTTGAGAGAGTAATTTTACATCAAGACAATGCGCCTGGACATAAAGCAGGATCCACACATCTGGAAATCAGCCTCTTAGGTTTTGATGTATTGGAACACCCACCATACAGTCCAGATTTAGCACCTATAGATTTTCGGGTTTTTCCCGAGTTGAAGGCTAATTTGCAAGGTATACGGTTTGACTCTGCAACTGAACTTACAAAACAGTCTCAGATGATTGTATCATCATTCAGCAAAGACTGGTACAAAGAAACATTCAGCAAATGGGTAGACAGGCATAAGAAGTGCGTGGAAATCGCTGGTGACTGTATGGAAAAGGTGCAACGTTCACTTGATTTAAATGAAACCTGAGATCTGAGACGTCATATTGACGTAGACGCGCCCCGGGTATGTGATACAAATAAATTTGTAATTTGCATAGTGTTAGTGTCTCTGGGTTAATCTTGCTGAATCTTCCAGAGAATAATGGAACTAATCTTAAATGCACATATGTCTTTTTTTAGTTTGATAACATAAATACTTTTTGTTTTATAATAAAATTCTATGAACTTCCCGAACACCCCTCGTATATTTCCCAGCATAAAGGCAGCACATATATACTCAATTATAAGGCATGGATTTTTCTTGGAAAATAGTCTTCAAAGTGGGGGTCCCGTCTTATAAGCACGATCTGCAACAAGGCCTCAAAAATTTCCGCAGGAATTCTTAGTTTTTCATTAAGAAACGCATAAAAACTGAGAGCTTACAGCGAGACTTGATGGCGTAGATCAAACAAATTTACATTGTGTCACAGCACAAGCAGAATTTTCTTGCGTCTCTCCCCAGCCCTACACTATTGAGAGGTATAAGTAAAAAATTGTGATAGCATGGCAGGTCGAGCAGCACTATGATGGCTAATTAGCACAAGTCTAAGCTGCCATGACTGTTTGCCTAGTTAAACTATGTGTACTGTGTTACATAATACACTCTGTCCCAGTATATTGTGTACATGCCAGACTTGATGGCACAGATAAAAGACATTATTATTGTGCTGCCACCCAGATCAGCATGTTCTCGCGGCATTGGTTGTTCATTTTATGTACAATATTTGTAAAGAGATATTAAATAAATTGCCACCGTTATTACTTCTTGGTCACTTCAAATTATCTTTCATACTACCACCTCATCTCACCTTTGTCTTATACCTTCTTCAAAAATGTCCTACCATATAATTGCTACAATGAAAATTGTACGATGTCAACTTCAAGCTACAGGTTATAGAGTATGCTAAACAGAACTCCAACTGCACCACTGAACGCATATTTGGAGTCACCAAAAAATGGTAAAGACTGGAGATATAAAACTGTGCAACTCAGGATGTTCTCTCAATCTCTCAATTGTGTAGGGCTAGGAGAGCCGCGAGAACATCCTGCTACGCACGATATTAATATCTTTGATCTACGCAACAAGACTGCATGTACAGAATACACTGGGGTAGAGTCTTACATAACACCATACACACAGTCTTACCAGGCAAACAGCTGCAGTGGTTTACAAATACGCCAGTAATATAGCGACTTTCACAAATCTTGGATCAACACCTGCTGAAAATTTCACCCCATCTTATAAAAGGGTCAACACAGAAAACCTCAGATTTGGGAAGCAAACTGGGGGGCCTGTCTTATAAGCAGTTTACCTTACAGTCGCATATATACCGTATACAGCAGTGAAAGGTTTAAGAGTTGATATATATGAGTAAATGATTTATAATAAACAAAAGAGAAGTGAGATGAGTAAGTGCAGCTGATGGATATCCATGATGACTCGATCTTAATTTCAGTCTTTTTCAAGAAAGCCAAAATGAAACATAACATTATCCTCATTTAAAAATGACCATTTGCAAACGACAATACTGAAGACCTTTTAAATAACAGAATTTCTGCAAAACTTATTTTGAATTTTCTTCTAAAGATAATGACCAGGCCCTTTTATCCACAAAATAAAAATCCACTCATGAACTTTGACACTAAAAATGCGACTCAAACATTACCAATAGCTCCTTCTTCTTCTATTACTGCATCCAGCCGAGTTTTGACGCTTCCAGAAGGTGTACTCGTATTGGCTTTTTCAGATGGCTCCTCCTCTATCACAGGCAGCTGCTGACGATTCAAGGGATGTCGCACTGTCTTGGTTTCTGGCATCGTTGAGTAAAGCTCTAACAAGTGGTACAAAGTTCGCCAGCATTTCGGTGTCTCTTCTTTAATCACATCTACAATTGTCTTTTCTACCATGGCCGGGGATGACGTATCCGCGATGTCAATGTTACCCGAATCACTCAGATTCAGGGACTGAGGTGGGGTCAACAAATCAGACCGACCTTCAGGGGATTTCCGCTCTATCTTAGATTTTTTAGATTCCTTGCTAGATTTCATGGTTGATTTCTTTTGAAAACCTGGCCTTATTGTGTCAAAATTGAACCGGAATCCAGAAATAGATGGTCGATTCCGCGGAGGTTTTGATGCATCAGTAGACTTTGCCTCAGCAAGGTTTCCCTGAAATATAACACAAACTCTTAGTACACTCGAAATATAACACAAATCATTATTAATATAACAGTAATCTTTTACCCATGAAATATAACACAAACTCTTAGTACCCCTAAAATATACCACAAAGTCATAGTACCCTTGAAATATAACACACATTCTTAATAATAATACAAAAATTCTTAGTACCCTTGAAATATAGCACAAATTCTTTGTAATATAACACAAATTTTTAGTACCCCTGAAATATACCACAAATTCTTATTTATATAACACAAATTCATACCCGTGATGATGAGAGATTCTCTTCATTCTTGGATGATGCAAGCCCAGTCCGTGAGATATCAGAATGGACCGTCTCAGCACTTGAGGATGAACCCTTGGAGTCTTGTTTTCTGTGAGTTCGAATCCAGTCCACTGATGAATGTCCCTGTTTCAGTTCAATTCTGGTTTCATTCACATTTCCAATCACAGTCACAAACTGATGAATCAACCTCAGTAATGGCATGTCTACATTTTGAGTCATGGAATTCACATTCGCCAGCAAATTGACTTGAAGTGTTGCCGGCTTTGCCTCAAGTTTATGCATGGCAAATTTGATGGGAAACTTTCGGAATCGATCCCCATCATCCGAGTCCTTGCGCTCAAAGTTAAAAACATCCTGCATGGAGACTGTAAGAGTGAACAGCTCACACAGAAAAGCTGACGAATCCAGCAAAGAATCTGCAGCTTTGCTACCTCGTTTGGCCTTTCCTTTTCCTTTCATTTTTGCCCGAACTGAATCTGCTATCTGAATTTTCAGGATATCCAACTTCCCCTGCAGGGATAGATTTCCACCGAAGCGTTTCAACATTGCTGTAGGTCTCACATTCTCCACATGAAGACCAATGCTCTGCAGGAAAGGTTTGAAGAGGCTCTGTGATGCTGCCAGCTGCATGATAGAGGTGCCGAGGGTGTAATGCTCAGTGTTGACATCAGTATGGCTATCCTCATGCCCAAGCCCGCGCCCAAATGCCTCTAGAAATGAATCCTGTCGTCGAACAGTGACCCCGGGGTCATCATCTAGGGTCTCAAAGCCATTCTGCTGAGCAGACATCCATCTATACAGATCATACTGCTTCGACTTCATCATGTTGGGACGAGATGACTGCTCACCCTGCAAAGCAAAAACATGCTTTATAAGCATGCTTTATAAACAAAATACCTATTTAACAACAACAGCTGTCTGTAGACAGAGCACTCCGATTTTCTCAGAGCTGAAAATTATAATGAAAATTTGAAGACAAAAAAGGGGCATAACTCTGTTAAAATTAAATTCAGTTACTAGCCCTTTTGAAATGGGTTACTTTGGGTTACTTTTTTTAAAAGTTTCCAAGTTATAAGTAAATATCTTTTAAAAGTTTTCAAGAAATAGCCCTTAACAAAATGTTTTACAGTGTCGAGAACATGCAGAAAGCTCTCCTATTTTTTATATATTGTTTTTTGTCTCATAATGCAATACAATGATTTTAATTAGATAAAATTTCCATTTACTGAGCAATGTATAAGAGGTGGGTTTCTTTTTTTTCCACCTCATAATTCAATACAGTCAAACTTGTATTAAGCAGCCACCCAAGCGACAGTCTAAAATTGGCCGCTTAATACAAGTTGGCTGCTTAACAAAAAATATGATATTATTGGTTATTTACCTTTTAATATGAGCATGTATCTTTAGAAAAAGTATTGCCAAAATAGTAGGTCAACTGCAAAGTACTGTTAGAAAAGATAGGTAAAACAACAAATTAAATGCTTTTGGAATGTCAACAAAAACTCAGAATATCAGAAATGCCTCACTAAATAAAAGAAAATATTGCCCCAGTATTAGTAGTTTAGTCACTTACAGTAAAAAAACATACCATTTTAAATGTTTCACATGCAATGTATACTGAGGGTACCAAAATCTTCATCAAATTGTAGAGTCACAAATCTCCGAAAAGTGTACATATGTTTGGACAATTAAAGTTCCGGATGGTGCATGTTTTAAACTATTTTTTAACTAAAACAGCAAAGTAGTGTGCTATTTGACAAATTAAATTATATTTAATATTGTTTAAACAAGGTTTGAATAAACAATAACTAAAACTGCAAGAATGAACATCTAGTGAAGTAAATTCGGTGCGTAGAGTTAATCTATGCATGAATTAACTCGCTCATAAATTAACGTTTCTGCTACCCGTTTCACTACGACATATGCTGAATAGATATTGGCTGAGACACTTTATTGTGCTCCAACTACCAGATGGATGATATCTAGGAATCTATCTTGATTTGGAGATCGGGACAGTTAGTGTGATAATATTGACATGTGGATGGGGAGCAGGGGGATAAATTGTCACACATTCATAGTGTGACAACAACTGACGATTGGCACATGCTGACTGACCATTAATTAGGAGTCAATTAAAAAAGGATTTGTCCAATCAAGCTGACCCCTGGCCGCAGAAGGCATGTGACCGCTGATTAGACGACAATTAAAGAACAAATTGCTTTGGAGGACCTAAACTGATGCTTACAGCAAGGTGACCGCTTTTAGCACGTGACGGCTAACACAAGTTTGACTGTAAATTTATTTTGCATACTTGTAAGCACCCTATGCTTAACTAGTACCATTTTTAAGAATTTTGTTCTTTTTGTCTGGTGCTCAAACTTCATACCTGGAACTGATGTTGTACCAACCACAATAGAAACTTTCTTCAAATTATTCTTGAGAGATGGACTCAAAACAAATATTATGTAATTTCCTTCCAATTCTTTACCTTATAAGGTGTTGTAGGTGGCGTAGGGCCTACACCCTGGTCAGCACTCATCATACTGGCCGAGTGGAAGCTGTGCACACTCTCATTACGCAGCAGGGAGGTCATGTGGGGGTTTGTGTCTCGCTGAGGTGACTCGTACACTCTCTGAAACAGATAGGTAGTGACATAATGAGGGATGGGATTTGCCGGCATTTTTGCCAATACTGTGCAGTGACATTTCTATCATTATGGCACAGGGACACTAATGAGGTTCCCATGGACTGAACCGGGCCGGTCCATTATACTGACACCAGCGAGTCAGGTGTAATGCTATCCCCTTAGCCCCGAGTGTTAGGAGGGAAGCCACTACTTCCAACATTAAAGTCTTTGGTTTGACCCAGTCAAGGTTGAACCTGCGACCTCGCGATCCGCAAGCCAACGCTCTACTGCTTGAGCTATTGTGGCTGGTAGCGACATAATGATACATCATCAAAGACACCTATATTGATAACAGAAGAATTATGTACACAAAAATGCTGTAATAATGGCACCTTTAAAACATATACTCAGTGATCATACAGTATTATGTATGCTAATTAAACAAATCCACCAATAATTCAAAAGCTTGTAAAAGTTGGTAGTTTTACAGTAGGATTTACAAGTTATATGTTAACTGTGTTTATTGTCCTACCAACAGTATTTCAGTTATCTAGAGATGGTATCCACTTGAAGCAGATACAGTGCTGCCTTTACTGGTACAGCAATCCGTGAACACTTGGCATGATACCACTACCAGTCGCATAATCCTGATACTGGGCCAACCAGTCATAGAACTACCCTTTGCATGAGCATTACCAAAAGGAGCTATACCACTACCATTTTGAACTACTTCGATATGTCGCGGACCAGGATTGAACCCAAGGCCTCCTGTACTTGGAGCGGACGCTCTGCCGACTGCGATACCAGGTCCAGTTTACAAGTTATAAACCTTTTTATAATTGACACTGGCATAAATGGCCTAACCAAAACTTACTCCAAGCTTAGAACCTCTTTGTTTGTTGGCCAAGTTATCACCTGTTGAAGATCTCGACCGCGCAATGGCTGGTGTTGTATCCAGGGCTGCGTCCCCTACTCTGGGAGCTGACTGGCATGTTTTCATTTTGTTCAGGCTCACAATGGATTCAGACTTCTTGAATGAAACACCATCCTCATCAATCAGTGAAGCTTTTTCGTCAACAATATCTACAGATGCTGTATCATCATTATCAACATAATTGGCACCATCTTCGGGTATATCAAATGAAACTGTGTAAGGTCTCTGTTTCCGTGCCTTGAATGAGTACTGCGACAGATTAGGCATGTATAGGATGTTCTTCCACTGTCTGGTCAGGGCAAGGATGCCTTTCTGGATAGTGATAAGTTGTGGGATGGTGTCTGAGCTGACAGCAATTTCCACCGTGGTGGTTCCCTGTTTATGGATGTATCGCCGCAACACACAAAGCAACTGGCAAGAGGCATCTTCTTGCAAGGTACGAGAAAGTTCCGTCATCCTTTGGTACTTGTGCTTTAAAGACAGCAATTGGGCAATGTATGGGTATGGTTTTACATATACTAAACAATGAAAACAGAATCAATTAAAAGGCTGACTTGAAATTATGTTTGTACATTTATTTGCATATTATCCACACTTATAAGATTTATGTGCTCATCATTTGAAATTGATTGCTAAGTTGTTTGTTACTATGATGTGAAGATTTACTAAACTTTCTCTACATAAACTTTTAAGGATCATATATTGGGATCAAATTAAACATATTCATTTGTTTTAATATGACAATAAAATGCACATGAAAGTAGGACAATATTTTGCATGAGAGATTGCATGATAAAATTTAAATTTAGATTTTTTTCCATGCCAAAACTCCTTCAAACATTACAGTGTTGCTTCTCTCTGGAATCATCTTTTCCGGCGATTCCAGACAATCTTTCTGAACTGTAAAAATACCATGAAATTAACACATTAAATTGTTTACTAAATATTTATTAGAACAAGACTGAAATTACAAAGCAGCTTGAGGATGAAGCCCTGCAAAATGGAAAGCTTTATCCTAATGCCATAAATAGCTGGAGAAATTATCATAATCACTCTCCTCGTCTAGAACCGTAAGCTACTTACCTCCTTGCATTTGTATGGCATGTGAATGCTTTGTTCCTCTAGGGCCTCTGTCATGATACTGGCAATGACAGAGTTAGTGCGGTGGGTCAATTCTTGGGCTAATTCTCTGGCCGCTGTCAGGAGACGATCAAGAGGGTTCAGCCAGGCATTGATTGTAGGAGTGGCTGTGCTTAACAAATTCCAGTCATATCTGAAATAAGCAATTAAATAGTAACTGTACTACATAATCTCAAATGAGGAGCTGCATAAAGAAACATAACCGCTGTTTAATAAACAACCTTCACAGCTATTCCCGGAGAAGGTCAAAACATTAGGATAAGTCACATGACACACATTTTCGCTCCTTATGGTCACATTCCTTAAATAAAGAGCATGGAAGATGACCAAAAGAGACCTGTAAGGGAGCCATCAAGAAAGATTCCATGCACAGCAGATTCAGACTGGAGATGACCCAGAGCAGCAGTAGAGATCTTGCATTGCCTCAAAAGAGGATTTATTTAACAAAAGTTACAATTCTTACCATTATTTATTGTTCTTTACCAGTGTATTTTGCAGGGATTGGAGATTTCCCTTTCCAAAACCTATAAAGTGATTTGTAGATAGCACACAATTACTTGATAGTGATGTGTAAAAAGCACATGATTATGGTACTGGTACTGGTAGTAATGGGTATATAGCACATGCAAACTTCAGTCTTCTCCTTAATTTTTTCAAACCACTTGCCCCTTCTGGGCAAGCCACTAGGAAAAATCACTTGCCCAAAATTGGTTTCACTAGCCCGGAAACATCATTGCAAAACATCAAGCCAGGGCCTTTGTCGTATCTCAAATAAGAATGGTCTTTCTGCTGTTGCATTTTAAACAAATTCTGGCATTTGCCTTCTTACAGTTTTTTATTTTCTGATTTATTTTTTAGTTTGTTTGGCTCAGGTTTTCAACTTCCGGTATGACATAAGTACGCAATGAAATTTCATTCGGAGAATGTACAAAATGGAAATCTATTTAAGTCTTTTTGATCATAGTTTCGTATTTAATATCTGAGAGTAAATTACTATATGAATATATACACAGTAATTGCAAGATCAAAAATTTAATTATGATTTTTTTATGAATGTTACAGTGTTGCAAAAGAAAATCACCATTTTGTCAATTTCGCAAATGACTCATTGCATACTTTAGTCATTCACGCAAAAAGCGTTTCAGTGATACAGAACACTCTTAAAGACGGTTTAACCAATTGGCTTTTGTTGCTGATTTGGGAAAATTTTCCTCATTTTTCACAATGTTGACAATCAATCAGGCTTTTGTTTATGGATAAATCACTTGCCCGTTCGGACAAGCATTCAGGAATTTTAACTTGCCCGAAATCAAAAGTACTTGTCCCGGGCTTCGGGACAATCAATCGTGAGATAATCATGTATACACAGAAAATGATTACTTGGTAGAGATTTGTACCTTGCAGAAAATTACATGGCAAAGATTTGAACATAGCATATGATAACTTGAGAGTGATGAATACATAATGCATAATTTTAATAATTCTGCAAGTTAGCCAGGTAGTTTGTGAATACAAGGACTAGGAAATCTTACAGGACTTTTAAAACTTGACCATAATAAATTAAAATTTTTAATGACTGGGTAGTTTGTTTTTCACAACCCCATGATAAGCCCTAGTTGAGTAAATTGTAATACTGTTAATAATAATAATCAAAATAACCATAATTTTAAAATATAAATAAAACATTTTTTAACTTATTTTGATGAAAAAAATCAATCTGTATCAAGTAAAAGTAAGTCAAACAGTCCTTGTGAGTTAATTATCACATAACAGAGTTGAAAAGCAGACTGCAATCTTCATGAAAGAAATTAAAAAACACTGGACCTTTGGTACATTTAAATCATTAATATTTAGTCATAACTACCAAACAGCTGAATTTCCACCAGAATACCTTGTGAAGTACAACTTTTTAGCATCAATTATGATTTGAATGAGAACCTACTTTGTGAAGTCTGCTTTTCTCTTTATTGGTAGTGGTGGTGGCGCTGCGAAGTTGAACCAGATTGTCTTGAGATGGAGTATACCACTGGATGCATCTCCCTTCAGCTCCATGTAGTCATCTTGCAGACTGTAGCTCTGGGAGGGAATTGAAACTCGTGAGTCCCATGAATGAACAGAACTAGCACTAACATTCAACTCTTGCGATCCTAAAAACACGGAAGGACGTTCACTGGAGTGAGATTTAGAGTGAGAACTTTCATGACCTTTGCCTGTATTTCCAGAGCTTAAACTCTGACCTTTGTTGCTCTGTGACCCTGAGCTGTGACCTTGACCTTCTGTACTTGACCGGGTCAAATCTTCAGTTTCATTCACGACCATGTGTGACAGATGGTCAAGTTTACTCTCCAACTGAGTCTTATCTTTGTATCCCAGGCGCCTTTCAGCATTAATGCTGATTTCCTCGAGACCACATTCAAACATAATATAACCTATGCTCTGTCTGTCATTCAGCCTCTCTTTTGTACGTTGATTCAATAATTCTTCTGGCTTTTCTTTGTTTGTGCTTTTTTGGCGCAATACTTTTGGCTTTGGAGCTGCATCAAAGGGATTGTCCTCCTGCGGTATATTTCTTAGAGATGTAGAACCCACATCATGGCTGATATTCCGCGTGTAAGTTGGCCGCTTGCCATTGTCCTTCTCAATTCTCATTGACTGACTTCGCTTGGTTTTATTCCCAGTTCGTACAGACATTGGTGAGAACAGTTTCGTCACATCATTTTCAAAGGTAAACATCACTTTTGATTTCTGCTCAGGGATTGCTGTGAGGACAATATCTTCAGAGAAATTGCTGTCTTTCAGCAAACGCCTCATTTGCAGATGCACGGCCTTAATGTTGATGGTACCGACGTCTTCCTCCATTAGTTTCTCTGGGATGTCATCTTTATCCATTTCAACTAGAGGTTCCGGTTTACCAACTTTTTGTGAGCTAGGAGATGCATTCTGTGGGTTAGGAGCAGCGTCTACTGTGATCTTACACGAGTGGCTGTTGGACAGGAGCTGACAGCGGATGTCGTCCACAGATATGCCAATTAGAGACACACATGTGAGTTCATGGATGTTGTCAAGCGCAGAGAATGATATCTTCTCCTCAACCATTCCAGCCTGAAGGGCACAGATGTTTATCTAAAAAAGAAAAAAACAAAACTAGTACAAAATGTTATGAACACCCCAAACAAGAGTTTTTTTGCATGTCGGTTCAAGTGCCAGTCATGTTGATTGTGTGTAGGACTTAATGCGGTAAAGTCTTCCAGCTGACCTGTGGTTGGATGGTGGTTCTACGAGGACATCTGTCTGCTGTCCTCCTCCAATGAAAAAGCTGGATGTCATTGTAATGACCATAGTTGTGTCACTGCGACATATTTAAAATATTTTGCAGTGATTAATCATTTTCTGACAGATATATGAAAGGCTACAGTGGTCCTATATAGCCCAAACTATCTATAGCGGCGGTATGATGAAACAGAGATAATACAAATGGTGATTGCAGTTATTTGCATGAATGACCTTATTTTTTCTCACGTATGTATACTGAAACATTTCTCAAATGTTGAAATATTTTTATAGATATATAAAAATGTTGAGTTTTAGTCATAATTCCAATTAATCTAAGAAAGTTCTCAGAATTTTTTAAAATTCAAAGAAATTTCTTTGTTTAAGTAATAAATAAAAAGATCTTTTACTGATATGACTCAGAATTAAAAAGAAGGTAAGTGAAGTTTAAATACAACAAGGTAACATGTATATATACAAGTCAACAACATGGAAATATACAGTTTTAAATATTCAGAAATGGCACTTTTGCAAGAGAGACAACTAAACACTTTTGCAAGCAAGACATCTAAATACGTTTGCAAGTGAGACAGTTAAATATTTTTGCTAGCAAGACAGCTAAATATTTTTGCATGAGAGACAGCTAAATATTTTTGCATGAGAGACAGCTAAATTTTTTTGCATGAGAGACAGTTAAATACTTTTGCTAGCAAGACAGCTAAATATTTTTGCATGAGAGACAGCTCAATATTTTTACATGAGAGACAGCTTAATATTTTTGAATGAGAGACAGCTATATACTGTACTTTTTTGCATTTTAACCATAACACCACAGTCACAAACAGTAAAACAGGTATAATTGCTTAAAAATATGTCTAGATAGAGGAAGTGTCCTACTGAATTTAAGAATAAGTTAAGCTGAAAATTAAACATCCTAGACTGGATTTAAACCAGATCAAAGACAGTAACATTTGGAAGTTATAGTGCCTTTCCAAGAAAAGGCAACTCACATAAATGCATATATTGATGTTAATTCATTTTCAAATCCAGCATTCACAGACTTTCTGAAAATTGAAATTTAGACAGAGTTAGTTCTTGTACTATGAAAATTTCAAGATTAGTATTACTGTTTGCACTCACTGTTGGCAGTGTGATCAGAGCCTGATAACTTGAGGTTTTTACATCCATGGCCCCCCTTCTGCCACGACTCTCTGCACTAAACTGTCTGCTGGTGCCAGCTGTTACATAGTCCTCCTCCTTGCCATCGCTATCGGGCGTGTCTGCATCCACGCCATCACCTTTCTTCAGTCGATTCTGGCTCTTCAACCGATCAAGGCAGCGGAAGTGCAGGGAATCCAAGATTGCAGATGGATGAAGCATGCTTAATGCAGGTGTGACAGACTCACACAGCCTATTAAAGGGAAAGCATTTTTGGTTGTGATAGTAAGTTAACCTCCCTAACAATTATTTCATGCTTGGTGTTAGCGTTAAGCAGGTATTTTGTTACCTTCACTGTGATAAATTCTTTCCTTTTTATTTAAACAGCATTTAGATTAGAAGAAAATTCTTCTCTTTTCAGAAAAAAAATTTGTTTGCAGTGTTGAAGAAAAAGAATTACTGGTATATGCTTGTGGCTCATCCATTTTCATTTCACTTAAAATAAAAGCTATACTCTTGTTAATATGCTAGTCAGATTCATTTCATTTTGCTTGTTATATTCCATCATACAACACCCAGTTATATCATCTTGACAATGGAATGGTCCAAAATTGGAACAAGACCCAGTTATATCATCTTGACAATGGTACAGTCCACAATTGGAACAAGACCTAGTTATATCATCTTGACAATGGAACGGTCCACAATTGGAACAAGACCCAGTTATATCATCTTGACAATGGTACAGTCCACAATTGGAACAAGACCTAGTTATATCATCTTGACAATGGAACGGTCCACAATTGGAACAAAACCCAGTTATATCATCCTGACAATGGAACGGTCCACAATTGGAACAAGACCTAGTTATATCATCATGACAATGGACCAGTCCACAACTGGAACAAGACCCAGTTATATCATCTTGACAATGGAACAGTCCACAACTGGAACAAGACCCAGTTATATCATCTTGACAATGGAACAGTCCACAACTGGAACAAGACCCAGTTATTATAACTATCATCTTGACAATGGACCAGTCCACAACTGGAACAAGACCCAGTTATATCATCTTGACAATGGAACGGTCCACAATTGGAACAAGACCCAGTTATATCATCTTGACAATGGAACAGTCCACAACTGGAACAAGACCCAGTTATATCATCTTGACAATGGACCAGTCCACAACTGGAACAAGACCCAGTTATATCATCTTGACAATGGAACAGTCCACGATTGGAACAAGACCTAGTTATATCATCTTGACAATGGAACAGTCCACGATTGGAACAAGACCCAGTTATATCATCTTGACAATGGAACGGTCCACAATTGGAACAAAACCCAGTTATATCATCTTGACAATGGAATGGTCCACGATTGGAACAAGACCCAGTTATATCATCTTGACAATGGAACGGTCCACAATTGGAACAAAACCCAGTTATATCATCTTGACAATGGAATGGTCCACAATTGGAACAACACCCAGTTATATCATCTTGACAATGGAATGGTCCACAATTGGAACAACACCCAGTTATATCATCTTGACAATGGAACGGTCCACAATTGGAACAACACCCAGTTATATCATCTTGACAATGGAACAGTCCACAACTGGAACAAGACCCAGTTATATCATCTTGACAATGGACCAGTCCACAACTGGAACAAGACCCAGTTATATCATCTTGACAATGGACCAGTCCACAACTGGAACAAGACCCAGTTATATCATCTTGACAATGGAACAGTCCACGATTGGAACAAGACCTAGTTATATCATCTTGACAATGGAACAGTCCACGATTGGAACAACACCCAGTTATATCATCTTGACAATGGAATGGTCCACAATTGGAACAACACCCAGTTATATCATCTTGACAATGGAATGGTCCACGATTGGAACAAGACCCAGTTATATCATCTTGACAATGGAATGGTCCACGATTGGAACAAGACCCAGTTATATCATCTTGACAATGGAATGGTCCACGATTGGAACAAGACCCAGTTATATCATCTTGACAATGGAACAGTCCACAATTGGAACAAAACCCAGTTATATCATCTTGACAATGGAACAGTCCACGATTGGAACAACACCCAGTTATATCATCTTGACAATGGAATGGTCCACAATTGGAACAACACCCAGTTATATCATCTTGACAATGGAATGGTCCACGATTGGAACAAGACCCAGTTATATCATCTTGACAATGGAATGGTCCACGATTGGAACAAGACCCAGTTATATCATCTTGACAATGGAATGGTCCACGATTGGAACAAGACCCAGTTATATCATCTTGACAATGGAACGGTCCACAATTGGAACAAAACCCAGTTATATCATCTTGACAATGGAATGGTCCACGATTGGAACAAGACCCAGTTATATCATCTTGACAATGGAACGGTCCACAATTGGAACAAAACCCAGTTATATCATCTTGACAATGGAATGGTCCACGATTGGAACAAGACCCAGTTATATCATCTTGACAATGGAACAGTCCACGATTGGTACATAGTTACTCTGCCTACAGTTATTTTAATATTCATGACTACCTTGAGAGCTTATAAACAGCATCACAAACAAACAGTTATATACCATGTTTTTTTGAAGACCCTTTTTTCTTATTTTAGACACTATAGCTTGTTTTGTTTATATATAGACTAGGCACCTATGACCTGTTTGCAATTTTTGTTATAATGATAATTAACATAGATGACCCTAGATAGGACCCTAGATAGGAATATGCTTCTTTACTCTACAAGCAAGCCATTTCAGAGTTGGAACAGAATTGAAATCGGTTGGAAATTAATGTTTGCTAAATTACTGCTATATTACTACTAAATAATGTTTTTCTTGTCGTTTTTAATTTATATAATCTTTTCTTTAATAATTAAACGTAGACTATGAATATATATAATAAAATTACTACAATGGGTTTTTAAGATTTATAATATATTAATCACGTTTAATCCCTCCACCATATCTATTGTTGTCTATGGTTGTTATATTAATAGAGACTTAAGAAAGTTTAAAAAATAGCACAAAACTTTGGAGACAAGCCCTGATAACTGCTTTTTGTAAAGTTTAAATTTAGACGGAAACAGGCATATCGAATGTTTGGGAATTGACTTTCAATGTCATTTCAATTATCTGAGACCCGTGTATGTGGTTGTATGAAATAAAATCATCCACCAAACCTACCTCTGGAAGGACTCTAGAAGTAGAGGGGTAACTAATATGTCCACAGAGCCCTTCAACTTCACAGTAGCAGTAGTTCTACTGGCATTTTCCATCGTCACCCCATCCGTGGCGTCTGCAACATTACATGTGTATTTTTCATGTAAGGAATGGCAGATATGCCTATTTCGTATACTGAACTCAGTGTGTATTTACTTCATATTCAGTCAAACCTGACCATGCCATCACCCCTAACCAGTGACCACCTGCTCTATTAGGTCGCCTGTGCAAATTCATTCTTTATCTGATATATAATAAATGACCACCTGTTACCTGCGCCCAGCAATCACATAAACAACATGTCAAACATGCCTTAATTGGACCCCAATAGAGGACCACTCAAAGATTGTTGCCAATCAGACATGACCGCATATTCAGCAAATCTGAATTACTGGGAGAAAGTGTCACTTTCTCTTCACAACTAAACCAGATTTGCTCTTATCTTGGACTCTGCTCACTAAAATCAACTCTTACTCATGGCAAAGAAGATATGATGATGTTATTTCAAGCATGAATAAAAAAAAAATCAACACAATTTGTAAAGTATGTGATCACTGAATTATTAAGATTATGGCTAAATTAAGTTAATGAATTTCAAAATGGCAAACCCAAAGTGAAAAATGGATTTGTCTATATTTGTGTTGTTGTAACTGACATCAAAATAAACATAAATGCACTTGATCAGGTTGTAACTGACATCAAAATAAACATAAATGCACTTGATGTGGTTGTAACTGACATCAAAATAAACATAAATGCACTTGATGTGGTTGTAACCATAAATGCACTTGATGTGGTTGTAACTGACATCAAAATAAACATAAATGCACTTGATGTGGTTGTAACCATAAATGCACTTGATGTGGTTGTAACTGACATCAAAATAAACATAAATGCACTTGATGTGGTTGTAACCATAAATGCACTTGATGTGGTTGTAACTGACATCAAAATAAACATAAATGCACTTGATGTGGTTGTAACCATAAATGCACTTGATGTGGTTGTAACTGACATCAAAATAAACATAAATGCACTTGATGCATGCTTACAAATGATATCAATCCTTGCAATGTTTGTAAAATGTTTACACTTAACTGAGTCTTGTAGGTCAGATTGTGTGAATAAGGTTATCTTATGTTTCGTATTAATGTTATTGTTTTTAAAATATCTACCGACCATGAATTTCCAGGCTTGGAACAATGATTAAGTAACTGATAATGTTCAACGTAATAAATTTTTGTTTCGCTAGTACCGGTAATTAATTGTTCATTTTATGTTTGTTTTTTTTGTTGTTGTTTTAACTTATATCTGCTTTTCTTTATTACTAAAAACGATCATAAGTAAAGTCAATAATTATACAAACACAACTTGATGATCTCAGTTGTGGTTCTCACAAAGAAATAACCATGTTGCATTAAGAGACCACCTGTCTTAGGAGACCATTTTAGTCCTGCCCCTTGAGTGGTCTTTTAAAACAGGTTTGACTGTATGCAGTATGGAATGTAATTCTATTACAATATACTGGATGAAAGGCATGTCTTTTTCATATACTGTACCGACGGTTGATCTATTTCATATAGTGAATGGAATGTATGTCCAATTATATATATACTGAATGAAAAGCATGTCTTTTTCATATACAGTATGGAATGTACCATATGTCTTTTACATATACTGGATGGAATGCCTGTCTTTATCATATACTGTATGGAATGTACTGTATGTCTTTTACATATATACTGGATGGAAAGTATGTCTTTTTATATGGAATGTACCATATGTCTATTTCATATATACTGTATGAAATGTAACATATGTCTGTTTTATATACTGTATGGAATGTAACACATGTCTATTTTATATACTGTATGGAATGTACTGTATGTCTTTTACATATATACTGGATGGAAAGTATGTCTTTTTATATGGAATGTACCATATATCTATTTCATATATACTGTATGGACTGTAACATATGTCTATTTTATATACTGTATGAAATGTACCATGTCTATTTCATATATACTGTATGAAATGTACCATGTCTATTTCATATATACTGTATGGAATGTACCATATGTCTATTTCATATACTGTACGGACTGTACCATATATCTATTTCATATACAGCATGGAATGTATGTCTATTTCATACAAAGTGCAGAGCAAATGTCTATTTCATACACAATTTAGAGTGCATTCTCATTAAATACTCCATATAAGGCATGGGCATTTCATACACAGCATTAAGCTATGGCTAAGAGGTATATTACTAAGGAAAATATTATATAAGCTGTGTACTGTCACCATCATGACCAGGAGTACAATGTCCGCCTAATCAGTTAGGGAAAAATACATTTTATTAAAATCAAGCAAACTAGTTGAATTGATATCCCCGCAAAAGGCAAATGACATCCAATAAAAATCGTTGTGAGGTATTCCTATCCATACCTGTGATATGGCTCTTGGAAAATGGAATACTTGGAATGCTTTAAAATTTGTGGACATCAAATTTTGTGCTTGTTTATTTTTCTTCAAAGGTTTTAAAGATAAATGATTATTTTTCATTAAATAAAGGTCAATAACTCTGAATAAATGTGACTGACCCCCAAAATACTTGACAGACATCATCACAGTATGTTTGTTCATATTTGTTTCAAGTTTCATGAAATTCTACCAGCCAGTTATAGAGAAATGCCTGCATTCAGATTTTTTATTTTTATTTTTCATTAAATAAAGCTCAATAACTCTGAAGAAAATTGACTGATAAAAAAACCCAACTTGGTGGGCATCATTTAAGTATGTTGGTTCATATTTGGTTCAAGTTTCATGAACTTTTATCAGATAGTTACGAAACTGAGAAATGGCAGCAGACGGAAAAAGTGTGACGGATGGATAGATGGACAGACAATTCCATTACAATATCCCCCTCGTGATTTCATCGACAGGGAATAATAAAAATAAGGAATATTACCCAGAAGAGGCTGTTCACTGG
This sequence comes from Sinonovacula constricta, assembly GCA_007844125.1. Classification (NCBI taxonomy): domain Eukaryota; kingdom Metazoa; phylum Mollusca; class Bivalvia; order Cardiida; family Solecurtidae; genus Sinonovacula; species Sinonovacula constricta. The sequence continues at coordinate 7,148,710 of CM017558.1, read as the reverse complement.
TGTCCCACTCTGCCTCCTCACTCCTGTCTGAAGGAAACATGCTCTCTTTCGTTTTCATTATCCTGGCACTGAAACCTTGCTTTGTCTGTCAACAAATACAACATTCACTGAACCTAGACTTTCATCTAATGGAATAAACTTTCTTTTTTAATTTTATTTCTGAATTTTCAATTATACAAATATAAAGTTTTGACACTACAATAATTGGTAGAGAAGCTAGGTATTAACAAAATGTGCAGTAAAATAAAAGATATGTTGCTCATGCATAGATATTGTATAAAAATATTTTGCTAAGAAGGGTAACAGAATTGGCATGAGTTTATTTACAAGCGTGTATCATACGATTAGACAATTAAATAAAAAAATATCTTGGAATAGTAATATATATTTAGTATCTATTATTAAACTATAATAAGTATATATCATGTGTCTCACTTATAAAGTGACATCATGTTGATGCAGGCACAAAGTTTACATTTTAAAGTATTCATATATTGTGGTTGCTGATGTTGTTGCTCTTTCTGGTGGTAAAAGTGTTCTTGATTATGACATTTTTGACACCTCAGGACAAACTGATACAAACATCTCTCACTAGTTAATCATTATCAATGGTGAGTTTTACTAGTATATTGTCTGACTGGCATATCTTAGCTTGGGATAAAATCATCAATCTCCTGCAACTGTGGCAGATACTTTAAAGGTGGTACTGGACAGTTTGCCTAAATCAAATATATGTAACAATATCAACGTCTGTTATTGTATTTGTGCATAGTTTCTGCAGAAACAAGCATAATTTAGACTAAGCTTTGACAATTTTCAACAGTATTTCAATTTTAGGACAGTGAAACTTGTGAATCAACACTTAAAATGTTCATTCTTTTCAATTCTATAAATAAAAACAATTGGGATTCCTGGTAAAAATAGATAAGTGGTCACATTGTTTTCTTAGTTTAAAAATAGCTAACTTTGCAGCGTGTATCAGAAAGGAAATACACGTTTGTAATGACAATTGTGGCATTATGGTTCACTTTACAGACATTTATAGGACATCAATAAACAGTAATTTGCGGGATCTGTTCCGGTAACAATAGTTTATTAAGTTGATTAGTGAAAATATTTTGGTCCAAACTGTCAGATACCATCTATAACAGAGTACAGCTTGATTACATATAACTTCTCCTCCAATTGTTTTTGGACAGATTTTTAACATGTCTGAATTAAACACTCATAAACAGTATAACAAACAACAAAGCAAATGTTTTGTTGAGAAAAATATTTTGTTGAGACAAACAAGTATAATATGCTTAAATATTTACTGAATAATCCATATTTGTTTGACAGATTTGGGAAAGTTTACTGCACTACCAATTTGAACACAAAAAGAAAATGAAAATGACGTCTATTTACCTTAATGAACAAAGGCAGACATGAGAATGATTTTCGATTCTGATTGGACTGTCCAGCCGATGAGAGCGACATCTGGGAAGGGTCACTTGAAACTGTGTGGTACCGAGATGGGAACGGAGCCGGAACAAACCAGTTGCTACACGACAGCCGGGTCAGATGGTTTGAATAGCATGGCAACAGCACAGGAGACTTTGTGATGGGCCTGTTCACCTGCAATACAAGATAGTTTGTTTTGTTTTAGAATGTACATGGCACTGACTCAATTATGGTCATTACGGTGATATCAAACTATTACTAAGGGGCGCCCGTGGCATAGTGGTAGAGTTGTCGATTTGTAACTCCTCTGTTTGCTTAGCTTCTCACCAGTTGGGTTTGAGCCCCGTTCAGGGCGAAGAACTTAAAGTGAGAAGGTCTTTTAGCTGATTTTCGGTGCAACGGTGATTCTACCAGGACATGTGTCGGGGGTCTTCCTCCACCAAAAAGCTCGATGTTGCTATAATTATCATAAATGGTCGCTGCAATGTATTACAAAATTAAAACAAAACATCAAACTATTACTGCTAGATAGAGCTCAAAAGATTGCATGGGAACAACTACATATAATAGTATAGAAAAGAAAACTGCATAAAATAGTATTGAAAAGAAAACTACATAAAAAGTCTACAAAAAGATTTACATAAAAATTGTATAGGAAGATTTACATAAAATTGCATGGGAAGAACTACATTAAATTATATGGCAGGAGCTACATAATGTACATAAAACAGTATAGAAAAGAAAACTATATAAAATAGTTCTGAAAAAAAAACTGCATAAAAATGTACAGAAAGATTTACATGAAATTGTATTGGAAGATTTACATAAAATTGCAAGGAAGAACTACATAAAACTGTATGGGAACAATTACATAAAATAATATGGGAAGAACTATATAAAATTGTATGATTTACATAAAATTGTATGGGGAGAACTACTTAAGAACAACAGGTTAGCTGAAATATCATCTCCCCATGAAAGTTCTGTGCCTGGAAATGCTTGTGGGGAGGTGTTCTGGAAATTCCTGTGGGGAGGAGTTAAGTCTAAATATTAAGCCACAGATGCATTCCCCACCCCCATATTGCCACCCCCACCCCCACCCCATGAAGATAGTTGCTTATATGTGATTTGCTGTAACAGTTTGATTATTAGTGTGCAAGATAAGGAATGTTTTGAAATCATTAATTAATTAGTAAAATTGACATCAAATACAAAGCATTGTGAGATAGTTCATTGCTTTATGCCAGAAGAAAAGCGCAATAAAAGCTATTTTTTATTACTTTCCTCCTATAATAAGGAGCTACCTGTTTATAAACACAATTAATTTATATCTGAATATTTTTTTTGTCATTGTAGTACAGTTTAATTCAACAGAAGACACAGGTTCATACTGCAATATATTGAATTATTCTACACAAAATGAGATTTAGGGATTAAGGCAGTGAAGCGGTTGGGGAAAAAATTGTTCAAAGAGAACTGGAAGAAATAAATTATCAAATATGTAATTTTGCTCTCACCTGCCCATGAAGATCCACCATAGAGTAATCTGTAGGTATACCTCCTGACATGGTCTCATCTGGGTCTGTATCAGCGGACATATATGACAGCGTTGAGTTGGTCGATGATGAGCTTCCTGGCCGTCCAACCAGATTAGCTTCAGCACTCTGTCTTCTCTCATTACCAGTACTCTGCTGTTGCAGGGTATTACTAAGTGGCTTTCTATAGGAAAGACTTTCACTCTCTGATAAGTTGATATCCTGCATGGAGTGGGGGGATTGGTACGGTGGCAAGTTTGGAACCGATGTAGAAAGTTCATCCTCCTCGGCTGAGAAGTACATCTCACTCTCCAAAGAGATTGTGGACGTTTGGCGCCTTGGGTCATATTCTGAAGCTCGCATACGCATCAGATTGGGACTTGTGCTTTGAATTGAGGACCTTGGTGATTGAGGAGTGTGAGCAGACGATCGCTGAGAGGGACTGTGACCTTGAGATGAGCGTGAAGTTGGACTGAAAGGCGGTGGTGATGATGAAGAGCTTTGAGAAATGCTCTGAACAGATTTTCTAGAATCATCATAGCCAGGTCGATCTGTGTCACGCAATACAACAGAATCAATGGAACGTAATGTGTCAAATGGGTTTATACTGATGTTATCAAAAGTGTCATTTGGAGACGTGGTTGTAACACTAGATGAGGACTGGGTTTCCTCCAGTGGCATTTGTACAAGCTTTGATCGACGCACTTTATCTGGGGACTCATCAGTGAGACTACCGCATTCATCCTTGGGAAGACACTCTTCTATGACTGTGATGCTCGTCCCAGGGGTGTCAGGAGTGGTCAGATTACTCATGTAGCCACGAGTAAATGAAAACTCCTTGCTCGGAGATACCCAGCCTCCTGTACGTCCAATGTCAAACACAAGCTTATCCTTGTACAACAAACTCTGACCAAAGCCAGGGTCCATTCCAGCAGGGGATACCTTGTACACTGCCGTTGGTTCCCCAGCATCAAATGTTCGCACCATAAAAAATCCAACACCATTTCTGTTGTTTCCAAAAAAGCAACAACCACCTAAGCAGCCACATTTGCCAATTTCTGATGGAGAAATAGTCACCTTATCTAATGACCATAAAAACCAAAGACGTTTGGTAGCTGCATCATGATTGGTTAAAAATGTGTGCTGCAGCTCATGAAAGTCCTGATTGGGTAATGCTATGGCTGCCTCAGCTTTGATTGGTCCAAGTGACACACCTCCTGATTCTAGCCAAACCTCTGGCTGGGTGGTGTCATGGCGGATGGGAGCAGTTGATATATACTGCTTGAAGACAATGTTCTCGATCAGGCCTGTAATCCCTGACTGTGTGTTCTCACCATGAAGATTGCAGGTCGATAGACGAATGGGAAACACCTGTAATGGATAAAATAGGGACAAATATACCATAGGGTGTCTTGATTTTCAACTACAGAATGATTTATAAATTAAAAATATATTTTCAGCTAAATAGTGATATATAAACTATAAATATATTTTCAGCTAAAAAATGACTTGTAAATTATAAACATATTTACACTTGAAGAATGATTAAAAAATTAAGAAGATATAGATTAAATTATGAAATTCATCAATGTTCAGATATTTATTACCCTGATATTATATTCCAGCTAAAGCTGGAAAAGCTTCCACAAAAGAAAGGCATTCATTACATGCTAGGCCAGTAATATTTCGCCTTCTATTAATGTCTTCTAAGATGAACTTTAATCTTTATGGTATGAACTGTTTTCAACCTGATTCTGTTTGTTTTTTGGTTTATCATCCCACCAACAGTATTTCAGTTATCAGAAGACTGTGTCCACTTGAAGCAGATATAGTGCTACCTTAATTGTGTATAGCAAGGCGTGAACACCTGGCATGATACCACACCAAGTCACAGTATCCTAACACTGGGCCAGCCAGTCGTTGAACTGGCCTTATATTTACTTGAGGGTAGGCAGGGGAGCTATATCACTACCATTTTTAACGACTTTGAAACTGATTTACAGTAGGTACTAAACAAACATTTATTGAAGATATAATTATTTTCACTGTTTCAATTTTCACTGTTTCAAATCTCCTGTTTGAATTGTACCTCTTTCCCAAATTTAAGGGGGTATAGAACCTGTTTCCAAGAACAGAAAATACACAATCTACACAGATATTTTATCATGGAGAATAATACATAAAAAGTTTTAGCATTTTAAAAGCTGTTTTTTTTTTTAAAACCAATGTCTCAAATCTATGACAACAGCCAGGGTGATCACAGACAATATTCCAACAATGTGAAAAAGGGTATTATAATTTAAGTAACTATCTAATTCAAAAATAAAACAACAAAAGTTTGCATGCTTAAATAGATAATCAACTTGCATCTGCATTATTGTAAAATCTCTTGTATATATTATCCATTACTTTATCAAAAGTTGTTAATCTAACATCTGTAAATAACTTAAAATTAAGGTCAGAATTAAATATTCCTTACAATAACGATATGCTACACTACATGTAGCATTTTAATTTCACAAATTTGATAAAGTTGGAAGTTTCTATTCGTCCAACAAAAATAGGTTTATCGGCAGTATTCTGCAATTATTAGACATGGAAAACTGCTCATCCCTAGCTGCCCCCTCAAAATAAGCATACAACATCAATGGACAAAATTAACACATTACCTGCACATTCATGGCTGATCCTTCTTCTACTATGAAGAGATTGACCGCATCCACTGAAGCTCTGGTCATGCGGTACTTGATGTCCTCTGTCGACGGACATGGAAATGAGAACTTTGGTTGCAGCTTTTTACACTGGGGCTGTGGGACCAAGTGCTGGCACTGCTGATAGGTCAAAGGTCGCAGTAGGCTGTTCTCTGCATCCTCCACCAACATTACAAATGTCTGCAGTGACTCAACAATGTTCTGAATCTGTAAGAGAATCATCAACTTTGTCCATGATAGTTTTTCTAACAAAAGAGAGCACTGGAGGAAGAAAGAAATATCTATAAACAGTTGGGTCAGGGAACTAGGCCCTTACTTTTAGGTTAAAACATAAATATAATGAAACTGGATATACAGATGTACAAGTTAGGTAAATTCTATCAATTTAATAAAATATTGGAGTGAATTGATGTTCTGTTGAGCTGCACATCTTATCAGCAGTCAAAATAAAACAGTAAACATTGGAAGCAGATATCATGTTGCATTCATAGAGAGCTGAACAGTGGAAATGAAAGAAAATTTTCCTGAAACCAAGTCAACCAATGTTGGACCAACTTTATGAAACTGAGGACATGTGACCAATCAATACATGTTTTAACAGATTTGTCTTAGTCTGGGTTTAAACCGGGCATCTCTTGCATTTTGCATCAATAATTTTCCCCATTTTCATGCCACGCCACCAGGGCCAGTGACAGGGAATGGGGCCTGTAAATAGCTTGTTTGTTAGTTGATTTTATCACCCCACCAAAAGTAGTTATATGGAGACTGTATCCACTTGAACTAGATATAATGCTAATGTGTTTAGCATGTCATAAACCCCTTGCATGATGCCACAAACATTAGGACAGCTGTCATGGAACCACCCTTATATTTGCCTCAGAGCAAGGGAGCTTTACCACTACCATTTTCAATGACTTTGGTATGCTGAGAACCATCTTTGAACCGGGACTCAAGAAATTAAAGAAAACACTCTACCAATTGCGCTTCCAGAACCAGTCCGGTGTTAACAGCACTTATAATTAAAACAAAATGTCACTCCGATGAAGCAAGAAAGTGAGGTGTGGAAAAGTCCTGTTGTAGAACGTACTATGGATAAGCATGTATGTGTGGTTGGAATCTCAGACAAGTCAATGCTGATTTTCATCAGCAAAAAGTAAACATCACATTGTTTCACCTCACCCATGTGTAAAAGTCTACACCTGTGGTGGTCATTTAGATTATGCATATGACATCCTACTGCAGAATGTCTCAGTTCCTCACACGGATTAAGGAATAAACCCAATCACCTGGGGCTAAAACTGTGCCCTTAGACTATAAAAAAATTGAACTTGAGTCTGAGACCCACCTCTAGCATCTCATTGGTCAAATTTTAAATATGAACCAAAATCTGACCAATCAGATGACCAATCTGAGAATAATCTCAGACTGAAGCTCAAAGTTTTATAACTATGGGCCCAGTTAATTTTTGTCAATGTAAAAGCTACACATGCTGTGAAAGCCCTTACCTGAGGTGAGGAGAGTTTCCCAGACACATCACCGACTACCACCTCCACAAGCCAGGCATACTCAAGGGTCTCACTCTCCAGAGGAAGGTCATAGTGGGAGAACATTGCATGGCCCCTCACCTACAGAAACATAAATGTTACAGAAGGCTGTACATAGTTTACAGCATGCATATTACAGACACAAACATGATTGACACTACAGACTTATTAAATTTTTTGCATTACTATCAGGACAATTTGTGTGCTGGTAATGTTTTTTTTATTTTGCTTTTTGTTAGTTAACACCAACTAAATTATGGTCATACTGGCCAGGTCCAGCTAATTATTGGCAGAGAATGACCCCAGACGTTGGTCTGGGTAAAATTACCAGTTCATTGCTGATAAAGTGAAAGTCAACACCCGCTCCCCCCCCCCCCACACACACACATGAAAGATCTTGCACAAACCAGGTTCCCATCCCACACTGTGAGGGACTGAGAAGATACTCTTAACTCAACTCTTAACGGCTCCGCAACGGGCTCCCGAAGACTGTTAAGGATTTATGTATACACAATAAGCCTTCTTGCATATGTGCAGTTTTAATTTGTTCCGGGTTTTAAGCAAAAAGTCAGCTTTGAAATTGTTCAAAAGTGCTTTTGAGTCTTCCAACTTAAAAGATTTTCAAGGAGAGCAAATTCATATGTGATTAAGTGATCAAAGATGATATTTGAAGCCATTCATTATAGTGCTTAACAAGTTTCACAACAATTAAAAGGGCCTCTCTTGTACAAAACTTTGGAACATCCATCTTAGTAATTGTAACCTTATAGTTGCAAGTTGCCTATTAGCAAGTGCAAAACCCTATCACTTATGAGGTTTCAAGAGGAAGATTTAACTACAGGTACTCATTATCCTATATTTCCCTCCCCACAGAAACAAAATCACACTAAGAAAAAATGTTTTTTGATCCAAAAACCAAAAATATCACAACTGACATTAATCCCTGAAGATACAATGACCTGGAATATGACCTGAACCTTAATAGATGCACATGGCAATGTTATTCCTTCTTTCAAGTGTAGGTCTGTAAGATGTCAAAGTTTGATTTAGGTACTATGAATAATAGGAAAGCCGCTGGTGAGACATGGAAATGGAGCAGACAGATGGATGTACATAATATATATGAATGAACAGAATGCATCCACTGACATTGCAATTGCTGAATGCTATCCTTCATATTAAAAAAAAGAAAAAAATTTGTAACCTTAAAAATACAAATCTTATAACAGACCTGTAACCCTGACAGAGCTATGTGACCTTCCTTCAGGTGTTGCTGTTCTGTGTCACGCTCAACATCATCCCGGGAAATCAAGATGGCAGGTGAGAGAAGCACCTGCAGCTTCGTCTCCTTGAACTGTTTGTCCATCTCGAACCCCAGACGCTCCACAAACACACTTGGGCATGGCACATTGGTGTTACAGTTCTGTAACGAATAGATCAATGTGGTCATAGTGGTCTAAAAGGCATTCAAATTGAAGTGGATCAAAGGAAACTATTTCAACAACAGTACTGCTTTGTTATTGGTCAATACCAGTTGTGCGATCATTAAGTATTTTTCCATACATGTCTTGTAGTTTTCATACGCTCCCCTGCAACTATAATATCTTCAAGATACACCAATCTTAATGAGATGTTTGATGTATTAAAACCGAGCGTGAGGTATTCTTGCATACATTTTACCTGACTTTTGTCAATTTTAAATAATGCAGCTTGCAATTACAAATGTAGCAGGCAACAAGAAAGAAAGCAAAGTAGCAGTAAGTCTAGCTCTTATAAGAGTGATGTTTTTTTACCCATATTTTTACACATATTAATGAAATGAATTAACAGTGTAAGAAAGTGTAAACTTCCAAGAATAGTCATCTTCTTGTTTAAAGCTCTTTTTAAGCACCTTATTGAATATTCTATCCTGTAACTATGGTCTACCTCACTGTTTTCTTTTAACTGTTTTGCTTGTATATATTTGTTGTACTTGGAGGGGTTATGATTACAGTGTAATTTTTATTTGTTGGCAAGTTATGATAAAATCTTTATATTTTTGCTCAAATGAAATAGAATTACCAAAGACAGATAAATAGATAGACAGATAATATTTGTTTTGAGTAAGATTTACAGTATGGCAGTCGTTCTTGTGGAATTTACAGTATCTTATACATTTGTATTAGAGGTTAATGAAGCCATACCATAAAAATGGTACCCAACAGTTTGCCTGTATCTAATACATGTAACATCTTACCCATACTATGGGGAATTTTTTGCATACTTACCTTAAGTTTAACGAAATATTGTTTATAACATTATTTCAGTTGTTAGACAGTTCAAATCTTGAAATATATCACTTTTAATTTCCATTCTTTCCAAATCTATAAAATGGGATTAGAACCACTAGTGCACTGCAAGTCAGCTGGAAGACCTCCCAAAATGGAAAATTCTTGTGTCAACCTGGACTCGAACCCATGTGTTGAGGGGCCAAGGGGTTATAAGTCAAAAAATCTAACCGCTGGGTCACAGGCTGCCCCTTTTGAGGATTTACTTTTTTGCGACTCGGCCATGGGTGCCCATCCAGTTACCTTGACTAGATGCCCTTGTATATCATGCAGGGTGACTGACACTGTCACTCCAAAGGGTCGATACTTCCTTGGGTCAAACTCCTTCTCTACCACCTCCTCATCAGTCAGGGGTCCCTGCACCCCATCTGGTTCTGTGGGCTCCACCCAACCACTTGGAGACGTTCTAAAATCAGCAAGTCCCTGGTCTTCTCCAAAGTAGTTCTCCTACAAAAAACATTTTATATAAAGCACTTAATTAACATATACAAGACAATAAACAATCTCACATACACAAGACAATAAACAATCTCACATACACAAGACAATAAACAATCTCACTTATACAAGACAATAAACATCTCACATATACAAGACAATAAACAATCTCACATATACAAGACAATAAACACTCTCACATATACAAGACAATAAACATCTCATATATACAAGACAATAAACATCTCACATATACAAGACAATAAACA